>JAQJVL010000913.1:83696-317463 GCA_035578905.1 Stictocephala bisonia | reverse complement strand
TATTTGATAAACCGCAGTAAGTAGATATTCCTGTAAGTGTGAAGGGAAGGGAGTACTAGAGAAATGTTCGCTCGTATTAATTCGTTAGGCATCAAAGTCCTCTTACCTCTTCCTATGAATGGTCCCGATAACTTTTTCCTTGCCCCCCTCCCTTCATCCTTGTAAATTCTATGTAGTTTCTCCATGAGTAAACTCTATAGGATTCATGGAGATACTCCATGAGGAGTAAAAGCTCATGGTTGCTTTGTTTCTCTGAAACCATCTTTCTAGGTCCTGGCCCTCTCTGATTGCCCTCCGTGCTTCGAATCACATTCACCGCACTACCTACCTTCTTCCTTGGGAATCCTGAGCCTTTTCTGTTATGTTGAACTCGATGTTGCAGGAATCCCTGGGGTGGGCCAGCTTCGTCGTCGAGCGCCAGCGGCAGCAGCCGCACGTACCACTGTCCTGCCGACTGTTACTCGTACGCCCAGGAGCCGCCCCTGTACAGCCAGCCGGCGCGCACCCCCAGCCCACACTACGACGTCATAGAAGGCCCTCGCCTCAACAGGGTGCCAGTGTTGTCTCGCCCTGTGTCCGCAGCCAGCACCGCTCGCACAGAGGGCGCTGTCGATCCTTGTGGCGGCCACTGCACGGCCTTCGAGAACTTCTGCCATTACTGTCTTCAGGTCAGTTTACTATCGATATTACTTTCAATATGCCTCTTTTTGACATTGTTTTCTCCCTAAGATTCACTGTGATCGAGTACTGTGTACAACGTATTTTCTAATTTAAGTATATTGAGACCATTTACTTTTTTCTCTAGTATTAGTACTGGGGTAAACTTAAGGTTCATGTGAGTATTTTTCATCGCCAGAACGTACTCTTTAATGGTGCCACACTTTCCTCGTGATAAACGAATTATTTATTTTTACCCCACAAATATTTGTGGGCAAATAAATACTCAATATTCAGATTTTATTCCAGTTTGTTCAAGATGTACAAGAAATCTACTAAAATAAATGGGATTAAAATACAAAGTATAAAAACATTTCAAGCTGTGTGTATATCTCCCTTTTTATAACTTTTTGGGAAAAAACAAAAATTTATGTATCATACTTTTTGTAGGTCATGTTTTTGACACAAAACCATTTGTAACACTTTTTATCATGTTTTAATTGAATTCTGTATTATGACAAAGATGACTTGAAAACCCCTCGAAAATGACTACAAGTAGGAGTCTTGTTACATACAGGGTGTAACTAGAAAGGTGTCTTGGCTATATATTTTCGGTTTCTACATCTAATTTAGGGCAGAAATCATTCATAAAAGTGAATTCCGCTCCGTTTAGTGTCTATATATATGTGTGTAAATAACTCAATAATGGTTGACCGACTGATTTGAAATTTTGCACAGTTCTTAGCATTAACAATATTAAACATTATACAAATATCCATTGAGCTATCTTTAGCCATTCCAAAATGGTGGTAGTTTACATTTTGTAAATCAAAATATCTTGTAAACTGTTAGGTTCCTCAATTTAACAGGAAAAAAAATAATTGATAGCTAATGTTATTACAAATCTATTGGTACCTTAACTGTTATTGTCAGTCACAATATTAGAGGCCTCCAGTTTCACTCGTAGCTCTCCAATCTCCAAATCTTGTGTAAGTTCCTAATTGAGAGCTCTTTGATTTGGAGATTTACCAGTAGAGAGTTCCCTTAAAAGTGACCAGAATTTTCCGCTGCTGAGGAAGTGTTATATTTTAAACAGTTTTAATCCATTTTTTCCCTCCTAGACCGTCTAGACTACAGAGTGCAGCAGCAAATTAGCTCATAGCTGTGTTTGACTTTTCGATGACATTACTCTCTTAAAGGTCATCTGATTCCTTACTCCATCCTAGTTTATACTCCTTTCTGTATCCTCTTAGTATGCAACCTTTAGCAATGGACAAGGCGATGTTGTCCTTGCTTGTGAAACGATCATAATTTCTTATTTTTGGAGGAATGGACCTGATGCTATCATCAAGTCTGGTAGTAAAGGTCTCCCAGTGTACTTTATTAAAATTCTATTTAGGCCTTGGAAAAATCGAACTATGGGAATTTAGATCCGTAATGAAACCAGTAATAGCCTATGTTGAGAGTGAGGAAAAGCGTTCAAAACTTTCCTCCTAATTGGCTTCGGTCTTAATGATCGTTCACATGAGCAGAAGCTTAAGTCAGGAACCTCTACGCGCTGAATAGAAAGTGGTTGAATCTTTAGTATAAAAGGATCAGGAAAAGGTTTTCATTTCAGCCAAGTTAGTAAGCTTTCTGCCGTTCTCACCTTGGGTATTGTAGCCCCATTGGTTTTGGAGGCAGTTAAAAGTCCCCACATAGAGGACTGGGTGTTTGAAACTTTGGAAAATCCTATCGTCAAGTCACTGGATGTTAGCAGGCTTTAACTATGCTTTAACATTAACTATCGTAGTTTCTACACTTGGATTGCCAAGACAACAAACTCTTTTGGGTTACTGAATCATGGTAAATGTCATTTTTTACGTAAGTTGCAATACAATGCCCAAAAGAACGCTCTATGTGAAATGAAATCAACAAGTCTGCATACAGGAATGGCAGGAATATTGCCTCTTGCACTATTATTATCTTCAATGTGTATCTCTAGGAGTGCAAGGGCAATATTGTTTTTAAGAAGGACCCTACGGATGCATTTCCTAACCTTTCTTAAGCCCTCAGTGTTAAAACGCACTAACTTTAAAACATAATCTATTATTTTTAAATCAGCTTGGTCCCCAAAAGGGCCTTTTTTATTTTGTGTGTTAGTTGCCATAGCTGGGAGGATCACAAATTGGTGACAATCCAGCTACCACATTTGTTGCTTAGAACTTTCCAGGGAGTACGTACAGCTTTAGAAAAAGATTTGCTGTGAGCGTGAACATCACCCCTCCCCTAGGAGTCACCCTGTTATACTGCATATGCAAAAAAGACAATTGCTCCAATAAGCATTTTTTTAAATAATCCGACTGTAGTATTGCACTTTGACCTATAACTTTTAAATTGTGTAGTTCAAAATTTTTTCAAGTGGCATAGATCAGGAATTAAAATTAGTTCAGTTCACAAGAAAGTTAACTTTTGACAAAACTGATGAAGTGTTGCAAAATATTTCATAACTAACGTTCAGGTTCGCCACCATCAACTTTCACTGACTCTGACAATGCTCTTACTCACTTTTCCTGAGTTCCATATCGGTGATTGGTGTGTTGTGTTTTCCTTAGTTCATAAAACAGCCGGTAGAAGTCGTTGAGTCGCCATTTCCTTGTTATCAGCTGTCCTATAACTCAATGTGATGTCTGTGGCATACTAAGTGCTACTGTTGCAGTTACATCAGCGCCCGCCCGCTCCCCTCTCCAGTTTTATCGTCTTGTTCAAACCAGAAAAGGAGATGGGTTCTGGTGTAGCAACTTGTGGTAAAATAGTATAGGGACACTGTATAGTATAAAATATACCATAAATATATAAAATATTATAGCATACTATGTTTAGTATAGGTACATTGATACGAGAATAATGTTATTGTTCTTTCGTATTAAAGTTTCACGTTTATATGATAGTTAGTTTCTCTTTAGAGAGTTTAAATGTCAAAAAACAATGCAAGAGGTTGAAATAGTGGTATTTTTTCACTCCCAACATATATATACATACATACAAAATTTAAAAGATGATAACGATGTTAACCCTACATAGGGTAACGTATAAATAGTTAAAGGAAAACGTTGATGTTATTTTGATTGTTTTGCGTCCAGTAGTTATTTTGCAGTGTTTGTT
This sequence comes from Stictocephala bisonia, assembly GCA_035578905.1. NCBI lineage: Eukaryota > Metazoa > Arthropoda > Insecta > Hemiptera > Membracidae > Stictocephala > Stictocephala bisonia. The sequence goes on along the minus strand of JAQJVL010000913.1, from coordinate 313,662 downwards.
CAAACTCGGGTATCCATAATTTTGAATCGGACAGGTAGTGTCTCGTTTTATTGAAATGCACATCGAGGATAGGACCGGTACTAAGGACACAATAGTGAAGGGTGTCCACTGAGCGGCAACAACTGGGACTTTTGTCTGCGAAATTACACAGAATCCAGCTTCGACTGTCTCATCTTTTACGGGATTGTTTGTCAAGTCAAAACAAGCCACCAATGAATTCAACATAACACGTGCCCTATCTCGATCCGTTTTCTCGTTTTCTGTATGTTCCTTTTTAAGATTTCATAAAAATCTAACTATCTAAAAAAATACTGTTCAAGATCTAATTCTGAAATTCAGCATAAATTTGATCATAGAAAGACCATTGTACTGAAAAGGTTGTACTGTATGCCTTATAGATTATCCGTCTAAATATGGTCGGCACAGTTTGGTCGCCGTCACGTATATAAGAAAAGAATAAAACATTATGTATTAATAGATTGGGCGTAAGATCTTTTATCAAATTTTGTATGTTTAGATTTTTTGCAAAATTTGTAGTGTTTAGGTGTTTAAATTTGATATGTTTGATGGCCTCCATTTTTAAACGTATAATCCTAAGCATGCAATGGTTTAAGTACAATGTGTCCAAAAGCAATTTTTACACAAATTTCAGTAATAATCTCAACCCGTTTTTTATTTATTTTATTATTTTTATTTTCGTAAAAATCACAAACCAGTACATAGACAGAAAGCGGGTCCATACAGCGCATGTTACGTTATATCGCAATATTTCATTGTTTTGAGATGACAAACAATTCCGTAAAATATGGGACTGTTCAAACTGGGGACACCTTGTATTTAAAATTGAGACATTGTTTTAGACTAACCAAAGAAGTAACATAGACAGCGTAAATTACTTTTTGGAAGTACTGACATTTCGAATATGTTAAGGATCGCGCACACTAGACCGGCACGGCACGCACCTGCACTGCACGGCACGGACCTGTCAAACTGCAAGGCACCGCACACATAAATGCACTCGCCGGCAAAACTAATTTGTCCACGAAAAAAAAAATAAATCCAATAAAACTTTTAAACTATGGTTATTAGATTAGTATTAAGTTTTTTCTCCCTGTTAGGCACAAATATAAAAACTGTTTCCCATACGAAAAATAATTACCAAGGCTAAAAAAACTATGACACATGAATGTCATATTCCTGTTTAGGGGAGAAAATACAGCAAATTTATGTACCATAAATACTAGAAAGCCAAACATTTGGTATTTCTGGTTAAAATTTGTTTAAACATAAATACTTAAACAAAATTGGTATTTCTGGTTAAAATTTGGTACGGATTCGTGATCGTGTGATTGATATTGATGATTTAATAAAAATCTTGGAAATCGCGTGGAACCAATAATAAAATAATTCTTTTAACTAACACATATCAATGTAAATGCAACCGTGAAATAAGCACGTATTTGGTTACAAAAATAGTTTTAAATGTAGGCTGAGGTAGTTAGTAAGTAACACTTGAGGACGAGGGAGGTGTTTTATACCTGTCGAAATGGTGTGTTTGTTTCTTAAAAACTCTAGAACCATTGGAAATCTCCTTACAAATTTACCAATCATGAATAATCCATCGCCCACAAAAAACTTCCAAACAACAACACATTTTCGTTTTCATGAGGTGCACAGTTAACAACATTTGTTTCAAAACATAACATAAATGTTCCCCAACATACGGTAGCAATTTTGTTTTGGGTAAATTTATTAAAACTGAACATGCATACATATCATGTATCGCTTTCTAAGACTTAAACATGCATTATTATTCAATGTTCATAGGTGTAAAATAACAATGTTACAAGTATTTACAGTAAAAATCATAATTTATGTAATTTAACTATTCTGTAATATAACGGATCTACTGTTACAAGACATCCATTCTTTCATAAATCAATTAATCATCTTATAAAGTTGGATACTGTATTTAACTTATTTTATTAGTAGTCTAACCCCAAATAGTTTGGATTGTTGGGGCAGATAAAGGAAATTGACCAAATGTTTAAACTTTAAAATTAAATAATATTCGTATAAATTTTACAAAAATAAAACATTAAACTTATTTATTGATTTTGTTGTTTATTGTAAACTTACAACAACTCATTAGCAAATTTGATAAGACGGTACTGTAACAATTTTAATGTTATCATTATTTTCTACAAAAATTAATTTCATTTTTAAACTCTCCTAAAACAAGATGTTCTTTTGGAATATTTTATGAAGGAAATATAAAAATACTCTTTGTTCCTTAGCATGTCTTTCTTCTGTTGAACATGACAGTTGACATTTTTGTTTTATCCCATAACTCAGGAAATGTTTGCACTAATGAAATTAACTGATCTTCATCCAAACACATTCACTGCTGATGGACCGCCGGCGGTCCACGTTGCCGCGCAAAACATCTACTCAGTTTGAGGTTATTCCTCAGTGCGGTTGGATGAAACTTGTGTTGCGTAATCCTAACCTATTGTGCATTGTGGCGGACTGCATCGTTCGTGAATCGGGCTTGGATAGCGCGTGTGGAACGCCGGCTATCCACGGTGACTTATTTATTCCTATACATAGTGAAGTGTATGTTTTGTAATATATTGTATTGATTTATTGTGAATTATTGTTTCTTTATTGAACAATCATCATGTCTAGTGATGATATGAACGAGTCTCAATTGTCTGATGATGGTAGTAGTGGTAATATAGATGACTCTAATAGTGACTCAAACTCTGAACGAGGATGGGGACGATGACGACATGACGTTGCAGCCTACATGGTGTAATCAAACAGCAGGACTTCGACATATACCATTTAATGGGATCACTGGGCTCAAAGTAGCAGTGCCAGGTAACAAGCCTATTGATTTTTTCAATTTGTTGGTAGACCCGGTATTCTTAGAAAATATCGTAGAAGAAACAAACCACTATGCAGAGAAGTTTTTTCTCGACAGTTCATCTATATTCGACAATTCACGTATCACAAGGTGGAATACCCTCACTGTCGATGAGTTGAGAGTATGTTTAGGATTAGTTCTACACACTGGAAATATCAAGTTAAATCGAATCGAAGATTACTGGAAGACTCACTGGCTATACAATCTTCCTGCTTTCAAAGCCTACATGAGTCGTGACCGTTATCAAAACATTCTAAGATGCCTTCACTTCTTAAAGGACCCTGTATCTGAGGCACAAAAAAAAACAACAAAACACATAATATTGATAGTATTGTTCATTATTTTAACACAAAAATGTTAACCATTTATGGTCCAAGCAAGGAGCTATCTTTAGACGAATCCCTTGTCTTGTGGCGTGGCCGTCTAAGCTTTCGGCAGTATATAAAGGGTAAACGCCACAAGTTTGGAATAAAAGTATATACTCTGAGTAAACCTGAGGGTCTCGTACTAAACTTCCATGTCTATAGAGGAAAACATGAAATTACATCTGGCGTTGGCCATGTAGATAAGGTTGTCATGTACCTTATGCACCACAGGTTAAATCTAGGCCATGCGATTTACATGGATAATTAAATTACTATGCAAGTTTCAAACTAGCATCCACATTACTGAGAAATGACACTTACTGCACAGGAACCTTGAGAGTAAACCGCAAGTACACTCCATTTGATGTGAAAGATTCCAAACTCAAGAAAGGTGAGACCATTGCTAGATATAGCGAAGGCGTCATGATCGGCGCATGGAAAGATCAAAGAAAGGTAGTTTATCGTCGACTGAGTTTGAAAATAACATGTGCCAGGTAGTAGATCGAAGAAAAAGAAAAAAAAACAAGCCCCTCCCAATAGTACAATACAATGCCCACATGAAGAGCATTGACAGAGGTGACCAACTTTTGGCGTACCATCCGTGCCTGCGCAAGTCTGTTCGATGGTACAAGAAGATATTTTTTCACACTCTGTCAGTCCTGATCAATAATGCTCAGTTTCTGTATAATATGTATGGTTGTGGAGATATAATAAATTCATATGACTTCAGACAGACCATCTTAGAAGAACTTTTACCACGTCCTGTAAACATCGCCAGAACCCCAGAACAAGCTGTTCAGATAAGACGACATACACTAGTAATGAGTGATGAAAGAGACAATCGTGGAAGAATAAAAAGAAAAAGATGTCGTATTTGTCACACAAAAAAAGTCCTAAAGCGTACTACCTATCATTGCGGGACATGTGTGGACAATCCTGACCCTTGTCCAGAATGTTTTGACGAGTACCACAACATGCAATAAGTGTTTAAACATCTTATAAATATGTAAATTATAGTTAGTATATAGACATGATACACATAACATTTACTTTTAAGAAGATTTAGTGTGATTTATTTGTAAAACTTAACAAAACAAGTAAGTGATAAATGACAAAAATATCCCCAGTGGCTCATGGACCGCTGGTGGTCCACAAGTTTAAACACAAATTTTCAAGGAAAATAACCAATCAGGACATCTTCAGACACCATCTTAGACATTCTCACAACATAAGGTAAGAATAAAAAATAAAAATTTTTTAGCTATTTAGTAAGATTTAAAATTTTCATCAGCAGTGAATGTGTTTAATGTAGACCGACTGACCACCACGTGGTTTTTATATGAAACAATTAAGAAGCCACCGAAAAGAATGTTTCCGAAAGCCAACCACAAGGCCCGAACGGGTAGATTTTGACGCTACGTGCAGATCGGTGCCGGTGGGCCATCACACAGTACACCTGCACGGCACATACCGTCACAAAACTTACTGGTTGGGATTCTCCCTCGACGATCATTTTCAAACTTGCAGTTCCTTGGCGGTCTGTGCAGTTGTGTGCGGGACTCCATATGGAAATAATCCTAACCAGCAAGTTTTCGATTTTTGCAGTGCAGTGCAGTTACGTGCCGTGCCGGCATAGTGTGCTCGCTCCTTTAGAGATTCAGTGAGAAATACTTCTTAAAACCGCATTGGTTAGTACTTCCTATGTTTCAAACCTAATTGATGGTACTAAATCGAACCAAGTACTAAAATCGATTGTCCGATTGCGAGGTCTGGCCTTGCTGCTCACATAAGGGAGGCATGTTTGTGAGATTGTGAAAAGGTTGTCAATGAGTTGTTTAGGCCTTCACGTAAGGTGATTTTCCCTCGTCAATATCAACATTTTGTTTCTATCTGCTAGCTGGCTGTTTTATAGTGCTAATTGCTCAGAGAAGTCTGATATAGGTTTACATTACAAGCCCACTGACGGAAGTCAGTTTAAATCAATTAGTCAAGTAGTTAACAATCGTTATGTCTACTGGCCGTTGTTCCTGCACGATCACACTTCAGTTGTTAACTACCTACGCAGATGTCACTAGTGTATGAAAGCTGCTTCCCACTTAATAGAATGTCCATTTATTCGTTTGAAATGCCTAATTTATTATTGATTCATATATTGTTCGTTATTACATTTGATGACTTTTTGCATTTTCAAGTCTTATTATCGCTTTTTAGCTGACGTTTGTATGTCTTCAGGTTCTCTTATTGTATGTTCTGCAGGTGCTGTTTATTGCCGGCATCCTAACCGGCGTCTCGCTGACCATCGCCGGTAGCGTGCTGCGGGGCCAGAAGCGGGGTGGCGACCTCATGGTACTTGTGTACATCGGCTGTCTGACTGCCATGGTCTGTGCCCTCCTGCTCAGTGTCCAGTGCTGTGTGCGACGCAACGTGGAACGTAGGAAGCGAGCACGCCGTGCTCACCTGGGCGCCGCCATCCCCCTGCAGGACTTGGCCGCTGACCCAGTGCCGTTGGCTCCTCCCCGCCTCCCAGCGCCTGGCCAGTACGAGCCGCTCCTCAGGCGGCTGGTGCAGCAGCAGATGGAGCAGACCCACCCCACCGCTACCGTAGTCAGGTTAGTACCGGAGACAAATCTCCTTGCCTTTTATATTCTGTTCGCCGAGAGCGAGCTCCGCCTAGACTGTCGCTATCACAAGGGCGCCGGCCAATAAAAAGAGGGTGTCCACCCACGTGGACCATTGGATATAGGCCTACAACAAGACCGATTCATTGGCATCCCCAGTCGGCAGTCAGTTCATCACTACAGCAACATGTGAACGCCTTTAATCGGCCTAGCACCTAAAAGGTTAAGTGTTAGAGAGGGCTCCTTAGCCCTAACTTCGCCTGGTAAAATAAGACAAACTTTAACTTTTAACTTTTTAGCACCTACGTCACGTCACAGCATCGGTAGGTGGAATTTCACTCTCAACCCTCGCTGAATGGAATATAGTCTTTAAAATTATTATCCCATCCCATTTAAATTTCAAAACCATTTCGGACTCACAACAATATTTCTTATTTTATATAATACGCCATTTAAAAAGAAATTAAGCTTCAAATAATATAAAATTAAAAAATGTTTATCTGAAAATGTCGGGATTTTATTCAGTTTTTACACATTATCAATAAACTGTTTTAGGTAATAAAACAACTAAAAGTGGCGTTTCTTCCATATTAGGCACATTTGATCAGCTGATAACGAGAAAACAATGCAATACATTTTAGTTGAGGAATGTCTCTGTAGAAAGTTCGATATTGTGGAATGTTCTCGCTTGATAAGAAATGGACAGCTTGGTATGAACTTATTGTACGCACATATTTATACCAGAAGACATAAAAATGTGCGTGCTATGTGTTGTTTTGTTATGAAAATGAAAAGCTATTTATCAGCCTCCTTTTAGTGTTGGGGTGTTTGTTGGTGTCAGTGTCAAGCCAAGAATATAAAACTGATTTTGTTTTAAAAACTGTTATTATTTATAAGAAAATGTTGTGAATTATTATATATTACAAACTAACGCTTTTGTACATTTCAAAAACTTTATCTAGTAAAGATGCTTGATTTTTCAACCAACCGGATTGAGTAATTGTTGCGTTAGACACTATGCGTATGAGAAACCCTCAATGTTTACTTTTACTTTCACTTATTTAACTTTTTGGTGTTACCAAACTTTAAATATCAAAGTTTGGTGTTACCAGACTTTAAATATCAAAAGGTTTTCTAAATATTTTGTTCAAGCTGGTAAACAAATGAAGAGACTTCCAATATCTCGTTGCACGCAATAGGCAAAAGAATGTATCGTCACATCAGAATTGGGAATAAAACAAAAGACAAGTTTGCATATTTCTTCTATTCATTTGTTAGAAACGTTAAATTCAAGCCGTTGCATTGTTTATTGTTTACTCCGTAGGTCTCTCCAAATCACTTCAGGAGTAACTGACTGATGGAGTTTGGCTGGAACCTATCCGGGTCGTCGGCCTGGCCGGACTTGAAAGGGGCCGACCGTAATTGGCCTTGTCAGCTGCCGATCAGCTGTTTGATTTGTAGCCGCCGATTTATTTATTAACATCTTTAATATCAGCTGATCAGCTCGAGCGGGCCTGGGTGCCTGTTCTGCATGTGCGGCATGCTTTGAAGTGTGAGTGCGTCTGTGTTGGTGAAATTCGCAAAGTCGTTAGCGGCATAAATCTGAAACATAATCACCTTTATTAGTTGGCCCATACAGTTAATTATGAGGTGCATACATTAAATTGTATATATTGCAGAGTATGTTTTGGCTTGATTATAACTAGGTGAATAAAGGTACATTTTTCTCAAAAAAAAAGGCAAATGTGAAAGAACCAAAATCAGGAAATGTGAAATATACTACTATCGGCACAGAAATTATGTGCACCCGAGTTTGAAGATTGTTTACTAAGAAACTAAGAGGCCTATAAAAAATCCAATCACACCATTGTTTTCCTCGTTTCATTTTATGCTATGACATTAATTTTGCATTTTTAAATTTTATTACAAGTTATAATATTTTTCATCCTAGTTGAAAAAAAAGTACCGAAATTTCAACTAGTGTTCACTGTACATGTGTTTAATTAAACCACTATTACTAAAAACCTGTTATAGTTTGTCCAAACAGCCGTGCACCCTGAAGGATTATAGCGACCCTCGCTCCCCCACTCGCGTGCACACTCACGCGCGCGGCCCGGCCACCTGCCGCTAATGGTTCTTCTATGAATCACCAGCTAGTCCTTGTACTACAAAATCAATTTTTTTTAACTGTTAACTTTACTTGATCTTTACTCTAATAACTGAATTCTAAATATTATTCCTCGCAAAATGAGTCCAAACACGGTATAATTGTGACAACTCTAAGGGGTTTTAGTGGGTTTTAAACCGTAAGATTTATAAACCCACTAAAACCGTGTTTGGACTCATTTTGCGAGGAATAATATTTAGAAAAGAGAGGGGCTCAACGATCTGAGTGTTCGTGAATTCATCATAAACTTGTGTCCTGGTGATACAGACTGAAGATGACGACTTTGGATGCGACATTTTTAAATAAGTAAGTGACCTTTCCTTACCCTCTGTTGTGTCTTTCATCTGTTTGTAAATTTTCCAGCTTCAGCTTTCTAAATTAACTTCCGTATTGGCATAGTAAGTTACATTTTTATAAAAATTGTTTTTTGGCTTAACATTGGATGTCTGTGGAAATACGCTTGTAATAATTTTTGAAGACACATTTAAGAAACCTCCTTGGCTATGTTGCTATGTAAATATGCTCGTGTTAGTTTAATAATATTATTTTCTTAATTTTACAGTTATTGTAAAGTAACATAACGAATTACTAATTTTTTTTATTTTGTTTTACTTCAGTTTACGTTCCCTGTTATCTTGATTCTGATTTAGTGTATTGTTTTTGCACATGTCAGAAATGTTAGAAGACACTTGTAAGAAGCCTTCTTAACATAGGATGTTTATGTAAATATGTTTGTGTTAGTTTTTTTTATTTAAAATGTTATTTTATTGATTTTTAGTTATTATACAGTAACGTTGCAAAATGAATTTGAAATAATTATTATTTTACTCTTGGTATATGTTATATTATTTATAATGTAGTTTATTTTTTCATAAATTTGAAATCTCTAATAGAATTACTGTAATTATGTATATTATTCTGATCGTGCGAATTCAAATAAAACGTCTATAACCATTTTTAAGTAGTCAAATTTATAATTTTGTAACCTACTGACCATAAAACCCCTTAGAGTTGTCACAATTGTACCGTGTTTGGACTCATTTTGCGAGGAATAATATTTAGAATTCAGTTATTAGAGTACAAATTAAGTAAAGTTAACAGTTAAAAAAATTGATTTATATATATATTTTTTTAATATATATCACATTTTTATTTCAATTCGTGGTTGATAGGAATGTTTTCTTTAAGTATTATACATTTTAGAATTTTAACTTTTCGATAAAAAAGTTCTCGTGAATTCCCTGAAACATTGTTTTCTTGGCTTCCAATTACTTAGTCTTGTTGTAATTCGTATGTGTTAGTAAATGCAGTGATTTTAAATCGATTTAAAATAAAATTAAATTGATTGAATTAAATAAAATACATTAAATTTATTGCAATTTTCACTTACATTTATGAAAGTAATGTATCGTAACTACACATGTCATAAGGGTTGCAACAAGGTCAAGTAATTAATTTTACAACCTCTGGAAGGCAAGGAAACATTGTTTCAGGAACTTTTTTCTCAAAAAGTTAAAATCATAAAATTTATAATACTTGTAGAAAACATTCACATCAACCAGGTATTAAAATATAAATGTGATACATTAACGTGTTTTTAGTAATAACAGTGTGAACTCGGTGTGTAGTGAAAACTAGTTAAAATTTCGGTCTTTTTTGTTATAACAACACAAAAATGATTAAAACTTTTTATAAAATTTAAAATTGCACGTGTTATAACGTAAAATTAAACAAGAATAACAATGGTATGATTAGATTTCTGGTAGGCCTCTTAGTTTCTTAGAAGACCTTCAGGTGCACATAATCTCTGCATCTACAGTAGATACAAATTACCTGTTGTTTATTATCAAATAATTTTTCCCAATTCATCTTTTTAATCCCAACCTTGCCAATTGTTACAATTAAATATCAATTTCCATTTCATATCAAACTCTACAAAATTAAAAATATTCAAGTACCATAAAACATTTCATAAGCTAAATTAAAAAATGTTTTTTCATAATAACACTAATATTAACATTTTACTTATTTTCCAAGTCTGTCAGGGTACTTAATATGAAGCTGCCAAATGACATATGCATAGTTCAATATGTTAAACTTACAAACAAACATTTGATTCCAACAGCAACTTTTTAATTACAGTTAAACCAGATTTTGATGGACTTAATAGCTATGTGGCTCTAAAATATTTTGAATGATCACTAGTTTGTAAATAAATAGATTATCTCTTGTTACAAAGGGGGTTTTATTGTTTTCAGAAAAGGCCTTCTGAAGTGTAAACAGGCAGATTATTGCTGGTTTCCCATTGTTGTGAATGGTGGCCTTGGGGGGAGTATTGTTGTGCTGCAGCTGTAGGGTGTGAAATGAAAGAAAAAAAGAACAGCTGTTGTATTTAAAATGTAGAATTTAATGAAAGCAGCGTTGTAAGGACATGATTTTGTTTCAAATCAAATTATATACAAAACATTAATTTTATTGAAAAACAACAAATGCAGATGTAATAAGAATAAAATCTGAGAAACTTCTCAAATAAGTCCATTATGATTGATTCCATTATGTCTAAGTAGATGTGTAATTAAATAGATGCATTAAGATATAAATTTACAAAAACTAAAAAAATTTTTATAATAACATATAAAATTAAAAACTTGGGAACAAAACTATTTACCCTTATAATTAAGAAATAAAAATGAAACAAGTGTATATATTATATTTCTAGATTTCATAATAACTGACCACATTGATAGCCCTCAAATTATTGAATACTAATGAATTAAACTGTTGCCCGTTTACCCGTACAAACTAAATTTTAAATACTAAAATAGTACAATAATAACGGTTTAATAATGAATGAAAAACAACACATTTGGAAGAATTCAAACCAAAATAAATATAAATTTATTGTTATGTTCCCTACCAGAAAGATGTCAGTGTTTACATTACTACTATCCTTGATTATATACACCTACAATAGATAAACCATCTAATAGGAATATTTGTGGCAGTAATTTTGTTAGTTAGTGTGGCCCGCAACCACAGCTGTTTTAAACTGCATTACATTTACATGGAGCTACACTAGCGCTCCACAATGGACCACAAAAACTGCTGATATTTTGAGACTCAAAATTTAACATTGGATGGGAAATCTATTTGTGTATAAAATCAATGCTACTATGTATTTACAGTATTTATTTTGTATTGTATTTATATTGTAGAACTTTTAAGCTGTATTTATTTCAAAATGTATAGTACTTTTTTTGTTTTTGGGTTTAATCAAATGTTATTTATGTAAATAGTTCATACTTAATTAATAGTATAAATTCTAATTATATGGTTCAAGGATCCTTATAAGCATGTGCCATCAATACATTTTGCTTGTCTCTGTATCTGCTCTGTATTTATAGTATCTATAAACACTGATGATCTCCAGTCAGTATAAAGTAAAAAAATCAATCAATGTGGCAAATTGAAAGGTTTGACAATTTTACTAGGATTTTATAAACAGAGAGATAATAAAAATGAATAGAAATAATGAGCTTATGGGAGGGATATATTGAGATATTGTGGTGAATAAATTTTGTACAGTATGTAGGTCTAAATTATATGTTTACTGTATATTTAGGTCCTGTTTTTTATTTAACTTCTATGAATAAATACAGCCTAAATCTTTTATTTTCGTAATTTTGTCATTAGTTTTGTACGTAAAATTGGTGTTTTTTTAATCCAGTTTATACTTATGCAATTAGTTAATTATTTTATTTGTGATATTCAATAATAGAACCACTAATAATTTATTAAAGACTTCAATTAATACAAAACTGTTTGTTAATCTTTGTTATTATCATCTATCATTATTTTATATTCCTTAAACAATTAATTGTTTCATAATGTAATTTTATAAATTGTCATAATGTTTCTTAAACTTGTTAATTAAGAATAAAATTAAATAATCCCCTATATTTACAAGTGCATAAAATAGATTTCATTCACACAACTTACAAATACTGTACTTTGAGAATTTGTCTAAAATTCAAACAAGAGGATGTCTAGGGTCAAAATATGCGAAGCAAATGATATTGATATTTTTTCTTGATCCCCAGCCTCTGCATGATAAAGATGTGGTGATTGTTCCAGTGAATAACTACTCTGAACAAGAGAAAAAAGAAACTGTAAGGAAAGAAGAGTGTAGGGGTAGTCACTGGAGCACTTTGATTTTTCATAAAGCAAAGGGAAATTTTTACCATTGTGACTCTGCTAATAATACCCACTTATCTGATACAAATGTGATAGCCCAAAAACTGTCCAATTATTACAAAATCCCATTTGGTGGCATTAAACCTCTTTCTGGACCTACTCAGAATAAGTCCTTTGACTGTGGAGTACATGTTATACAGTACAAGTAAATGTCACACAACACAAATTTATTACAATATAAGCACAAAATGCACAAATATATTACAATACAAGTACAAAATGCACGAATATTATGGTGATCGATTTCAGTGAACCACGCTCACCTTCCTCAGACCAGATGGATTCACAAAAGAATCATTTGTGAATTCTTTTGTGAATCCCTCTGGTCTGAGGAAGGTGAGCGTGGTTCACCGAAATCGATCACCATAATATTCGTGCATTTTGTACTTGTATTGTAATATATTTGTGCATTTTGTGCTTATATTGTAATAAATTTGTGTTGTGTGACGTTTACTTGTACTGTATATATACCAACACGTATTATGCTAATTAAAAAACTATTTACATGTTATACTCTCAAGTGAATACATTTTACTAAACACACAGAAACCAAATTTTTTCAAAAATATTCTCATTCCAGATTTTAATGACATTGACTGTGTAAGAAAACGCTCCTATGTTGCATATGTATTAAATAAGGGCTTTGCAGTGACAAGGGATACTCTTTTATCACTTACAAAAACACCAAAAAATACACAAACAAACCTTAGATCCATAACCCATTCATACCAAGAGAAAGTTTGTAATAAGGAGGAACACTTTATGCTGCATATGGACAACTTGAAACTGAAATATAAAATTAATGATTTACAAAATGTATACCAGTAAGGGAATATACTAGTATAAAATCCCACATGCACTGTGGTAACAAGAAACACTTTCCATCCACTTCAAGAAGAGTCAACTACATTGACAATCCCCGTAACCCTTAAGCATGATACTATTGAAAACAAACTAAAATTGCGTAAAACCAATAAAAAATATGGAAATACGCACACTAATACGCTTAAAAAAATATAAAGAAAAATGCTAGAAGTGAGTCAAATATAACAATATTGGCAGATAGTCAAGGAAGAGATTTGACATGTTCGTTACAGGTTCTAATGGGTGATAGGTTTAATGTTTATGGTCAAATTCATCCCTGTGCTACAATCGAGATCATAGCGGAGTCTGGAACAAATATTGAGCAGTTGAAGTCTTATGGTGAGAAGGACTGGATCATAATAATGGGTGGTTGTAATAATGCAGCTAATGACAACAGTAAATCTGAGGACCTGTCAAAACACATAATAAACACTCTTGAAACTCAACTAAAAAGTGTTTTGCACACCAATACGATCATTTCCACAATACCACACCGTTACAATCTCCACAATGACCATGTGAGACAAGACATTGTTGCTGAAGTAAACAACAAAATCAGACCGCTTGTTGCCACTTATAAAAATGTACAACTGTTAGACCTATACCTACTCGAGAGGTGTTATCATACGATGCACAGCTTTCATATAAACCGAAAGGGGAAAAAACATGTAGCAAGACTCCTATACAATGAGACTACAGCTATCTTCAGTAATCATAACTCTCAAGTTAACCAATGGCAACATTAAAGTAATTGAAAAAACATGACCATGTTACTGAAAGAGTTTCGGAGCAATACTTCAGTGGCTTTTGCCTACTGTATTTCTGGCGATTTTGGCCATGAGAGGCAGATGACAGCTGGAGTGGCAGTTAAGTTCAGGCAGGAGTTTGGAAGTCCAACAATTTGGGATTGTGCAAGTCTTGGCATCTCAAGAAGCCAACAACGGTGCTGGAGTTTATAGCTTGATTACTAAGTTGAAATTTAACGATAAGCCCACATTAGAAGACTACAACAAAGCTAACTTTAGATTTTAAAAAGAAAAACTTCAAGTTTCTTATTTGCCCCCCCACCTATGGGTTGTATAAGACAATATTCCTTTAAGCCACAGTGTGTTGAAAATTGTACAATTTCAAAACTAAACAAAGGCCAATGTACAATTGTTACCAATAATCAACAAAGTACAAGAATGTCGAGTAAGGACTTCGGTTGCAAAGATATTATCTACCAGTTAAAGAAACTTCTGTTGTTGGAAGAAGAAAAATATGCAGACTCAGCGAGCACAGTATCTCCTATTGATCCTGATTCCTCTGTAACCAATATGTCAATGGTCTCAAAATCTTCACCCTGGAGAGGCTCATCTATACCAGAACACATACTCAAGAGCTGCAATGTATCCAGTCCCCTTCAAGATCCCAACACATGTCCGAGGGTTGTTCCTGGAGAGCTGTCTTATGGGGAGGTGTCCTCTGGAGAGGGTGGTGTAGCGGAAAATAAAAGCAGAGCGAGTGATCAGTTATTTGGAAATGAAGCAAGTTTTTTTATAATTGAGTGCGCTTGTAAGAAATCAAGAAATGTAAATATTAACAGTAGTATTAAGCTATCAAATAATTCTGACCAGGAAAATTATCAGTATTCTAAAAACGCTCACATTGGACTAACTGAATCCAGTCATGATACTTCATCGTTGAGCCGCTTGTTTTCCTTCTTCAGATCTTCATTGCTTTTCCTCAACTCAGCAAATTCTTTCTTCATCTCAATCATTATTTTATTGGGTATCCATTTTATCAGACAACAATTAAATGGTTTGAAGAAAACTGCAAAACTTTTTGTTAATATGCTAAGACAGTTTGATTATTATTGTGTAAACAAGGCACCTACTAGAGGAAAAAACTGCTTGGATAATATTTTTGTCAACTGTAATTTTAATAGAATTCTATCTGTCAACTCGTTTGTTTTCCCTTTTTCTGACCATGATGGTATTGTAGTTAATTTAAACCCTACTAGGCCTTCTGGTAATGTATTAAACTGTAATGTCAATCTAAATCCAATTATATCAAACCAGCCTCCTAGTTTTTTCTGCCACACTCTAATGTTTTAACTCTAAAACTTAATTTTATGACTGGGACTATTATGGGACCACACACCACTGAAGATCGTCTATTTCAAATATTTTTCAATATTCTTATTAATAACATTAATTCTCTATTAAAACTTAAAAAATACATGCAAAGCTCTAAAAACTCATGTAATGTATGGTACTCAGCCAAACTTAATGCAATAAAAGAAAGACTTATATTCCTTCATAATTTATGCAAAAAAGTAGGCCTATTGTTGAAACTCTGAATCAGACATACTGTACTGTAAAAGCACAATATAAGGAGGCAATCAAGAATGCCAAACTTTCATACAATGCAAACCTTAATCAAAGAAACATGAATAAATCAAGAACAGCTTGGAACACCATTAAAGAATGTAAGGGTCATCCTAATGATAATACCATAACTATCAATCCTAATACCTTTAATCAGTATTTCATTGACTCAGTAGAAGAAATAAAGAACCAAATAAGCAAACAGGGCGTAACTTATACTGAATTTCTAAACAGAAATCATAGGCCTCTCTCAGTAGTCTTCACGTGGAAATCTCCTACACCTGATGATATAATAAAGGCAGCTAAGAGGTTGAAGAGCTCTGGAAGCACTGATGTCTATCACATGACAACAATGTGCTTAAACAGGTGATACCAAGTTTTGCTATCCCACTTACAATCTGTATTAATAAATGCCTATAAAAAGGGGTGTTTCCTGAGTCTCTAAAAGTATCCAGAGTCTGTACTATTTATAAAAAAGAGATAAACAAAAGCAGCTTTTGTCCCACATCTGTGATTCCAACAATTTCTAAATTATTTGAGGTTTTAGTCTATGACCAAACTATCCATTTTTTAGAAACAAACAATCTTCTTAATGCATCCCAGTTTGGTTTCAGGGACTTTCCACAACTGAGGCAATAGATAAATTGATAAGATAAGTTCTTCAGGATTTTGAAAATAAGGTCATTGCTTGGGCCACCCTCTGTGACCTGAGAAAGGCCTTCGATTCAGTTAATCACTCTGACCTCTTAATTACATTAAAGCATTATCTCTGGCCCTTCCCAAAATTTTTTCATTCATATTTAAAAAATCGTAAACATAATAATATTAATAATTATCTATTTCCAATAACACAATTACACTTATACATTTTAAAACATGGAAAAGGTCCCCACATGGGTAATAAACCTGTGCGTGGGAATCTAGTTCTACAGTCTCACAGAGACTTTTGAATTACAAACACTGTATGTACAAAAATAAGAAACTAAAATTGAAGAAAAATACAAAAATTTATAGTAAACATATTACAAAATAATTGTGCGTATATAACTTATACAAAACGACATGTTATAGCGCAGCGGTTCTCAACCTTTTAGCACTGGCGCCCCCCCCCCCCCTTTGAACACTGAAGATAGCTCACGCCTCCCCTCCAGTCAATAATTGGTTGGTTCAAGTTAGAACAGTGAAATTATGAAACTGACGATGCTAACTCTACGTTAGCAAAAGCTGGGATGCAAAATAAAAATTCAGATATATTTAAATACAAAAGTTTATTTGATGGTTTTAAAAGTTTTTGTTTTTTAACAAAATATATATTTTTCAATTTTTTCTTTGTACCCTCACGCCTCCCCTAAAATTCTCTCACACCCCCCCAGGGGGGCGCGCCCCCCAGGTTGAGAACCACTGTTATAGCGGAATAAAATGTACATACTTACAGCACAAAGGACAAAAAGAAAAAAGTACATGTGTAAAAAGTTATTAAATAAAGTATAACCCTATCAAGTGGAAGAAAATAAAGAATAAAAATTTTAAAATAGGAGCTGTCAATGTACCGCTTAATGCACAGATCTGGCACAACACATACAAACGCACACACTCCTAATCATTCCCTAGTAAATATATTGTAATAGACGTATAAGGGGAAAATGAAGAGAAAAAAAAGAAGGAGAATGGTTTAAAATAAAAGTAAATAAATAAAATATATAATTAACAATAGTAACAGCAACAACAAGTACAGAGAAAAATAATGTAAAAAGAACCCATACAAGAAATATTAATGTACTTAAAAATGTTCATTGATTAGACAGCGCCGGTTGTAGCTTAAGCAAATGTTATCATTGAGCAGGAGGACCCTTTACCAATACTTACCAGCCAATTTACTACTTTTTTTCTTATACATGAAATTGCTAACATTTAAAATTCTTGAATTTTCTGGCATATTTTGATACAAAATATGTGTAATAAAATTTGGATTTGTTTTATTGAACGTTTTTGTCACACGTTAAGTAGTTGTGCCAATATTGGTACAATGTCTAGTTGAGTATGTATGATTAGATTTTTCTAGCATATGAAACTGTCTTTTAAAGCTATATAGAAGTAAAACTTTTATGAACAACTGGCGGACATCTAAGACGGTGAATAATTCAAACAGCATGTTAATAGGAAAGTAAACTGATTTTTCCAGAGCTGATTTCATACTACTTTTTTGTGTAATTTCTAATGGATGTATAATTGACTTTGTAGTACCTCCCCAAACTAAGATACCATATTGCAATATTGATTGAACATAAGCATAATAAATTACTTTTAATTGATTCAGGTGTAACACTCGAAACAAAACATAATATATATATATATATATATATGCATTTGCATAATTTATTGTTAATGTATTGAACATGCGCCATCCAGCTTAGTCTATTGTCAAATATAACACCTAGGTATTTTTAGTTGTCAACACGCTCAACGACATCACACTGACGTATACATGAAGATGCAAGTTGTGATTTACTGGAACACCAGAGGTACGTAGAGAAACCGCCAAATATTTAGTCTTAGCCACATTTACGGTAAGCCAATTATGGTCAAACCATCGTTTAACTGTGACCAACCCTTGAGCAGCAAACTGGTAGGCCTCAGTGCACGTCGATCCCTCAAAGACTAAAGCAGTGTCATCCGCATACAGAAACATGTGACCACTACTTAATTGAATTTTACTAATATTATTTTGATATACGAGGAATAGTAGAGGACCTAATGTACTGCCTTGGATGACTCCATGAGTGATGTTTCAATTCACTTTGAACACCATCCAAAGAAACTATCTGCTGTCTGCTTCCTATTTAAACCAGTTTAAACTAACCCCTGTGACTCCTAGACATTCCAATTTACGAAGCAATAAATTTCCATCCAGCGAATCAAATGCTTTTGCCAAATCAATAAATACGATCAATGGGTGTTTATTTTTGCTAATTATTTTATGTAATTTATCGCTAATATGAAAGAGAGCATCTTCAGATGTAACATCACTTCTAAAACCAAATTGATTTTCAGCTATAAGTTATTTTCAAATAAATATTTAGATAATTGCTTGCTTACACATTTCTCTATAACTTTAGATACAATGTTAAGCAATGAAATTGGTCTATAGTTACAAAATCTGTCCTTCTCACCCCCCTTATAAATTGGAATAACTTAAGCAATTTTGAAAACGTCTGGCAAGGTACCTTGTTCTAGACTGGAGTTCACTATATGTAAGAGGGTGCTTTAGATATTCTAAATTATCTTTAACTAGATTTGCGGTTATTCCATCGACCCTTGGGGCAGAGCTCACGTCTCCATAGCATTTTAGGGTTCATTGATGATTCTTGTATTTTGGTTTTGTAATACATTATTTTGGCTGATTTAATTAATGATATTTCTATAATATTTATAATATTCTCATAGTTCAATATTAAAAGGCTGCTTAATAACGCTTTTACTAATTTGATCTTTGTGCCTGATTGATTTAATAAACCCTCGACTAATCCATGGCTTGAGTATAGCTAGCTTATGAGGTGGTTTGATTGGTTCAGACATGCCATTAACTAATTCTTTGAAAATACGAGTAAAAATATCTGCAGAAAGGTCGGCGTCCTGACAATCAGTGACAACTTTCCAATTTTGTTGTGTAATTAATTGATTTAGCTTTAACTTATCAATTTTCTTTCTTTCAATAGTAGGCCGGGCAGACGGTCTAATAATACACAATTCCCATTCAAAAGTCACTATGTAATGGTCCGTGATTGCTGTGTTTATTACAACCGATCTTACTCCTTCAACGCTTTTTAAATCAACAAAAATGTGGTCAATGCAACTTTTACTGTTGGCTGACACTCTAGTTGCTTTATCGATACAAGTTACAAAACCGGCCGCGTACAAAACATCCAGATACCGGTCCACTAGAGCTGTCCTATTGTTATCAAGAATTTAGCAATTGATATCACCCACCAGCCAGTGTATCCTGTCCCTGCGTTGGCTGTTACAGTAAAGCTCAAGGTTACAGATAAATAACTCAAGATCCCTATCATTATAGTTTGAATAAAATAACTTTGGTACTGGCGGAACGCCCTCGCTCCACTGGTCTGAAATGACAAAACTCTGAGCTTTAATTTGCTGTCAAACTTAAAATAAGTAAGCAATAATTTTCAAACTAATTGTATAGTGTCCACCAGTTTATATTCTTTAAGGAAAAATTATGCCGGAGATTTTTCTTGAGCTAAATTGCTTTTTATAGTGATATTTGTATTTAAAAACACGGTTTTATGAGTGAAATTGGGCGTGAGTCGTCTTCAACCTGTCACTGTAGCAAAAATAATAATAATAAAATAATTTCTTGTGGATGGATGACAGTTTGATTCATTGTGATTAGTTTGGTAAAAGTCACATTTAATAATTCAAACAGGTTAATGAGAAATTAATTTTTTTGTAAAACCTTGCAAACTCGGAAACGAAAAACGCTGGACAAAATTTATTTGAGCAAACATTAACTGTGTTATTTATGTATAGTTAAAATAATACTGTGGTACTAATAAAACATGCGGAAAAATAATGAAGAGTTGATGAAGTAAACTCATAGTTCGTTTACATCGAGGCTGTGTCGGACGCGTAAGGTATACTCTGCTCAAGGGAAAGTGTAGACTGAATATTCAGTCCAAGCGTAAAACGAATTCCAATTGACGATATTTCCAGATAAGAAATGTTTCTCCAGTAAGAAATAAGGTAAGTTAGTTGACTTTTGACTTTGAGGTGTGTTCGTGTTCAGTTCTTTATCGATTTAACAGTGCTTAGTATAGTTTAATCACTAGTTTGTTTTTATTACAGTTATTTAGTTTTAGTGATATAACACGTTTTTATTTATTTAGATGTGACAATAATGCCATAGGATTCAGTGTGTATATAATTATCAGTGTTTATTGCAATTATAATATTTAGGCTCTTTCAAATTTTAGGAAGTGTTCTATTAGTAGTTGACAAGAAATGTTTGCAATGGAAGAGGCAAGAGCTGATCCACTGACTGTACATTGTGCGTGTGGTATCACTGCCGCCTTGTTGACAATCGAGTTTTGAAAACTTCTGAATCTTTCTTCCTAATTCAAGAAAATTCTATTTAATACGAGAGTACGATTTTAGTGTCACTTAAATAACACAATTAATTTAGGTTTAAAGAAATTTTATCTAGCATTATTTGTCATTATCAAATCTACAAAGGTTTACAAAAAAATTAATTTCTCACTAACCTGTTTGAATTATTAAATGAGACTTATACCAAACTAATCACAATGAATCAAACTGTCATCCATCCACAAGAAATTATTTTATTATTATTACTCTCGCTACAGTAACAGGTTAAAGACGACTCACGCGCAATTTCACTCGTAAAACCGTGTTCTTAAACACAAATATCGCAATAAAAAAGCAAATTAGTTTAAGCAAAATATCCAGCATAATTTTTTCTTAAAGAATATAACATGGTGGACACTATACAAGTAGTTTGAAAATTATTGCTTACTTATTTTAAGTTTGACAGCAAATTAAAGCTCAGAGTTTTGTCATTTCAGACCAGTGGTGCGTGGCCGTTCCGCCAGTACCAAATTTATTTTATTCGGACTATAGAGAGGCTATGGTACACAGCCAGAACTTCAAACATGTCTGCACTGTTACCAATTAAATTGATGGTCTGCCGTGGCACCATTAAATTAAACTTCACTCATGTTCAGATTAAAATTATCAATAACATAACAAGTTACCCCATCATTTTGGTTTCTTTTACTTTTATTACAGTAACAATTGTAACCATCTAATTCAACTAATATACCATCCTGCTCCTCCAACCAAGTTTCAGTCAATATAATAATGTCAAATTTAACTTTACATCCCTCCAGCACAACTAACAACTCATCAAAATTTTTTATAGCTTCTAATATTTAAGTGTAAAATATTAATACTCGTAATAAATGACTGTTTAAATTCTGTAATATGTTCACACTGTAAACATTCAACATTTCTATAACTATTTAAATTTTCAATCACAAAGTCACCCACTCTAAGGAAAAAAAAGGAAATCCCACATACACCCGCCCGACCATACCAAACATACACACAACAAGCTTATTCCATTCATTCCTCCATACACTCACTCTTATGCATACTATACTCGTTTAACAAAATAATATACTTAATGAGTTTAGAACAAATTGCTTCGTGACCATGCACGCACAATATATCTGAAAAATAAACTTACTTCAATTACAGACACTCATCAAAGACCTAAAACATTCATTCTTCCGTTCATAATTCAATATAAATTTAAACAGATTAATAAACTATCTAAAAGTTTTTTGTAAATATGAGATCAAGCGGTAAGTTAAACAAGCATGTTTTATAGATTCTAGTTTGAAAGCACTTTCAGAAGAAATAAATCTGAAAAATAAGACTAAAAATAGCACAAATGATATTGTGTGAAAAACAATATATAATAAATTCGATACTGTGAATTTTTTACTGCTTTACCAGTCTCAGTATTTCATCCACCTGATAACATAACACATACTATAGCAACTAATAAATATTATATTCTTTCAAAATGGCCATGTGTTATACATATAACTTACAACATTTCTAAAAACTAATGAAATTGTTTATCATAATAGTAATAACATAATAAAAGTTTACTGTTGAGATAAATGTCATATTGGCATATCGTAAAATAAATTATGTATAAATATAAAATTATAGTTACACAACAACAATAATGAAATAGTTGACATATATGGTTAGTCACAAGAGCCTGATGTCAAGTATGGTGTACCTCAGGGTTCTGTACTTGGCCCCCTCCTTTTTCTAATTACAATAAATGATTTGCCCCTCTCAGTTAACTCCAAAACAATCGTCTATGCAGATGACTCGACTTTAATAAGCACTGGTAACAATTTAAAAGAATTAAATTAAATAGTTAAAAACACAATTTTAGATGCTTCCCTTTGGTTTCAGTCCACCGGTTTTCTTTTAAACAAGAGTAAAACCCAAAATTTATTTACATTAAAACATCGTAATACTGAACTTGTTGTTCTCGAAGCAGAATTTTGTTCTTCTGTCAAATTTCTTGGGGTGCAGCTCGATTCTCAATTGAATTGGACACCACATATAGAACAACTATTTGTCATGCTTTCCAGGGTTCTTTATCTTCTGAGATGCCTCATCTTTCATATTCTAAAAAATGTTGTACGCTCAACTTATTTTGCTTACTTTCAATCTTTACTTAGATATGGCCTCATTTTTGGGGGAATTGCTCTAAGGTTCACGAGATCTTAATTTAACAAAAATAGCCTTAAGAATCATTACAGATCTGAACACTTAGAACACTGCAAGTCACTTTTTATTAGTCGAGGAATTCTGACCATTATCAACTTTTACATCTACGACCTAACTATATGTTCTGAGAAATTTTGATTTATTGAAATTTAATTCTGAAGTTCACTGCTATAATACTCGCAGTAAAGAACTAGTAATAGCTACTAACCAAACCTATTTCTTCAATAGCCTATTGTAGGCTAACTAAAACCATAAATAGTTACACTACAGTAGCTCTTCAGCTATATAATGTGCTACAGCCCCTAATAAAAAAGTACACTGAAAGTAAATTTAAAAACTGTTTTATTCCTGGCTTTTAAACGACCCTTTTTATTGCCTTCAAGAGTTTTACTCTATCCTTTGTGCAGATAGTTTTTAAATTAGACACAATTTAAGCATACTTGGGAAAGTTAATGACTTTTTTAAACTGAATAAAGTTAAAGTTAATACTCTAAAAAAAGTAACTAATTGAAGTTAAAAGTTAGAATAGATTGAAACTAACTGATTAAAGTTAAAGTATTAGAAAATTAACTGAAATTGAAAGTTAGTTTTGGTACAGTAAAATATACATAAACAAACACTTAACCTGTATTTTCTTTTATTATTTATAACATCTTAGATAAATAAGCCTATTTATAATAAATTATTATACAATACTATTAATTAGACTATAGCAATTTCTGCAGTAATTTTTGTTATATAACTGTTCGAAATCTTAAAAAGTAAATATTTTATTTAATTTCTAAAATTGTTAACATAAGTCTTTGAAATTAAAGTTTTACATTTTTAAGCTATACTTTAAAAAATCAATAACTATCTTATAGGAAATTCACGATAACAAAACATTTTTTTTTTTTTTAATTGGCGCAGATAATAAGAAAGGCCAAATAATATCCTGACATGTTGACTCAGGTGATTTTTATCAGGCTGGAGATGATAAGTAAGGGTCACTGATAAGAAAGTATGGGCCGATTAGCGGTAAACAAAAACTGAACAAAATATACTCACTCTATAAATGAGTGAATTCATACTATTTTCGATAAGCAATTGCGTTTATTAGATGTTTAAGAATTTGCCGTTCTGAGTGCATATTTTATTCTTACTGAAATAAGTTAATTAAAAATTATGAAAACTATCTAAATCATTTAAAAAATACAAAACTAAATACCATTGATAATATTATTAATATTAAAGATATTATTATCATTATCTTTTCGACGGTGCCGATAGCAAAATAATGAAAACAGAACGAAATATAGCAATTGTTACTTGAAATATGTTCTGCAATCTTGAAGATAGTTTATTCTGTTGCATGGTATCATATAATGGATTGATTTTACCAAGTAAGCCTAATTTAAAATAAAGTAAACGTTTGAGGAAACGTTGGTTTGATTAACCATTTAAATAGTTTTTCCCGATTACTTTTGAACAGGACAATTTAGATATGTAATTCTGTATGATCAATTAATCAAGTATTGACAGCATTAATGTCAAAATGCAACTGGTTTTCCTAATTAATTATACAGATAGATGGGTAAACAGGTAAAATTACAGTATTAGAGTTTATGAAAGATAAACAAGCTTAGGCCCAACACGTTGATTTAAAACAAGATAACTAAATGACTATCTCAACTTTATCCCTAAACATAAACTAGTCAAGTGAAATGATCACCCCAGGGACACAAGTCAATCCCACAATAATGGTATACTCGTTTGGTCCGCCTTTTTTTATTTATAAGGCAGTAAAGGGGTCTTCAAAACAGTGACCTTGCTTGTCGGTGACAATTGGGGGATGAGGAAAACAATCGATCTTTGACCTGAGTTTTAGATACTTTCTCCCCAGTCCACATTCCTCGGACCAAATGGCACCTTTTATCACATTTGAAAAACTAACTGAGTTACTTTAACCGTTAGCCAAATGTTCAACTAGTTAAAGTTAGAAGTTAAACATTACCAAAACTAACGAATAAGTTAATAGAAAAAAATAACGATTAAATTTAATCGTTAATTATATTTAATCGTTAATCCCAAGTATGAATTTAAGGACATATTTAAATAGGAAACACTTTTGCATAGTCTTTTATTTTAAATATAAATTGTATAAACTAGTAGGTGTCTACTTTTATCATAAATTTTTATTAAACCTGTATATATTTATTATTTTGTATTGGTTTTGCATTACTAGTTAGTGTTTAAGGTGCATTAAATTATTTTTTGTTTTGGTGTTTGTTTATGGATTATTGTTTTGTATCTTACTACGCTTCATTTGTTTTCCTATGGTTTTTTGATAAATCTACATTTTGCCAAACATTAATTCATTTTTGAAAGCCCATTATCACTGTATTCCATGACTAACTTCTGTAATTCTAATTTAGTTAAGTTTATATTAATATTTATGACTTGTGGCAGCTATTGCTGTATATTGATTTTGTAAAAATTTGTATGACAATAAAGATTTATTATTATTATTATTATAATTAATACCATGAAACACACGTTTCATTAGTTCCTATACCGGAGCTTCTGTATCTGTCTATATTCTGTGCTATCACCATAAATGTTGTAACTATAAGATATTTTAAGATTTTAGTTAATTATCCAAGATGTCAGAAAAGAACAAAATATATGTAGTCAAATAGCGCGCGCTCTCTCTCTCTCTCTCTCTCTCTCTCTCTCTCTCTCTCTCTCTCTCTCTCTCTCTCTCTCTCTCTCTCTCTCTCTCTCTCTCTCTCTCTCTCTCTCTCTCTCTCTCTCTCTCTCTCTCTCTCTCTCTCTCTCTCTCTCTCTCTCTCTCTCTCTCTCTCTCTCTCTCTCTCTCTCTCTCTCTCTCTCTCTCTCTCTCTCTCTCTCTCTCTCTCTCTCTCTCTCTCTCTCTCTCTCTCTCTCTCTCGCTCTCTCTCTCGCTCTCTCTCTCTCTCTCTCACTCTCACTCTCTCTCTCACTCTCTCTCTCTCTCTCTCTCACTCTCTCACTCTCTCTCTCTCTCTCTCTCTCTCTCTCTCTCTCTCTCTCTCTCTCTCTCTCTCTCTCTCTCTCTCTATCTCCCTCTCTCCCTCTCTCCCTCTCTCCCTCTCTCCCTCTCTCCCTCTCTCCCTCTCTCCCTCTCTCCCTCTCTCCCTCTCTCCCTCTCTCCCTCCCTCCCTCCCTCCCTCCCTCCCTCCCTCCCTCCCTCCCTCCCTCCCTCCCTCCCTCCCTCCCTCCCTCCCTCCCTCCCTCCCTCCCTCCCTCCCTCCCTCCCTCCCTCCCTCCCTCCCTCCCTCCCTCCCTCCCTCCCTCCCTCCCTCCCTCCCTCCCTCCCTCCCTCCCTCCCTCCCTCCCTCCCTCCCTCCCTCCCTCCCTCCCTCCCTCCCTCCCTCCCTCCCTCCCTCCCTCCCTCCCTCCCTCCCTCCCTCCCTCCCTCCCTCCCTCCCTCCCTCCCTCCCTCCCTCCCTCCCTCTCTCTCTCTCTTTCTTTCTTTCTTTCTTTCTTTCTTTCTTTCTTTCTCTAGAACAAAATTATAATCATAATTGTTTGTCATTATCCTATAAATGTTCATCATTCAAAATAATGCATTCTTATTCAAAGATTTGTTTTTAGCGAAAAATGCTCGTCAATTTTCTAAAATATAGTTATAAGAATAACACTGGCGACACAAATATTGAGTGTGCCTAAGTGGAAACAATATTTTTAAATGTTGAAGATTGTCAATATTTTAAAACATAAATTTGTTGTGTTAAATAAAGTAGTATATTGCTGTTTTATCAATGGCAGGTGTAACAAATATTAAAAAACATAAATATTTTTTACTAAAGCTAATTATAAAATTGATTATAATAAAAGTTAACATCTGATTTTGTTTTGTTTTAGAGAAGACCGCAGCGGTACGCCTTGGTGGCGAAGACAGCCGCCCAATGCCAGTAAGATGACTCACTCTCATCTACAAATGCCTTTATGATAATTGGTGCTTCTCCCTAGACTTTGAATGTTTATATTTCCTATGTTAATATTTTTATACTTCTTTGCTTGTTGTTGATTGTAGTAAAATTGGGTTTTCTAGATGTATTAAAATGAAAAAAAAATCAAAGAAATGTACGATTAAATGTTCTTTAATCCAACAGTACTTGAAAAGGAATAGTGTATAATTAACCTTACCGTTTTTTTTTTTCTCTCATTTTTTACATTTTATATTAGGTGCGTTTAAATATTTGACCAGTCTTTTTTACAGTACTTCTAATAAACATTATCTATATTTAACCCAATAACTGGCAGTGGTAACACTCTGTACTGGCATATATTTTTTAAGGATGATGTAGGCTTCGTTTCAAATTGTAGTGAATGTATAATAAGTAATTCTTTTCAGGATATTCATAATATACTTAAAAGTATAATACTTTTGTACACACTCAAAGTTTACCTATATTCTACTCAATTCTTTTTGTTATTTTACATGGATGTAAATAATAAAGCAAGTCATAAATACAATTAAATGAAATATTCTTACCATATCTCTATTTCTGACATTTTAAGAATAAGATATTATTTTTGTACTACTTACCTGTACACATAATATGAACCAGCTTGGATTGTTTTTTAAATGTTTAGTAAATGTAAGAAAGCTTTTTTGTTTATATACTTAACCCAATTACTGGTGACGATCGTAAATGTGGACAAATTATTTATTGTAATCAGTTTATCATTCATGAAACAAAATTGTACAAAACTAGCTGACTTAAAAAAAACTGTTCATTTATATTTTGCTCTTTATAGTAAATATTATTTTGGCAGTTGTCTTAACTTTTTGATCAGTATTTTCTTATATTTAGATCTTCAAGGAATCGTCTTTGTTATGATTTTAAATTAATCATTGGCATAGCTTTTTTTTAGAATACATCTCCTGTATTTTGGTTTTTACCTTCATAATCCATATTTTCTTCATTATTTCTTTAATGAAGAAATCTTATTATTACAGCATCTTTCATCATTTATCCTCTTTTAAAACATCACATTTAGAATTATCATTAGTCAGACCACAAAAGACTGTTCCATTTTATATCAAACAGTTGATACAAAAAAACATAAATATGACACAGTCTTGGTTAACAGTATTATTAGTATTATATGACTACTACTTTAATTACAATAGACTACCACTGCACGTGTATGGGTGGGCGGGTACACTACACAGAAACACAAAAACCAAAAATTCAATCAATCAAATTTGACACCTGATTGAAGGCCTGGCTCTAGGGTGAAGAGAGAGGCGAAGACAACAACACACAGGAGACACATACAAATTTCTACCAACTCTGACATGATTGTGATATTTTGCATCTTCCTAAAGTAAACTTATAGGGTTTTATAAACTAAAAAACTCTGTTATGTAGAATAAAGGCAGTACGCTGAGCTTTCATACTGATGTGATGGTTTAGATATAACCACAGTGGGAACAGTAACTAAGCGTAGAGAACCTCTGCGTAGCGAAGCAAGGGCTCCTCGGCTAATTCCAAATAATTCACAGTTCCAGTAATAACCAGCATCTGACAGAATGTTGTCCATGATGCTTATGTTTATATTTTTACCATTCACTTGAAACTGCGTGATGTTATATGATTTTCATCTCCTAAGGCTTACAAAAACCAGAATAAAATGTATTGCCATTACCATATATTCACTGCACATCTTTTATTGACTACATTTTTTTGTTAATTTTAACATTTATACAAATATTTCATCCATAGTGTAAACTATTTATTTATTCTAAAGTTGCCGGTCATCAAAATGTGATAATTGAATATGGATTTTGAATAAATGTGATGAGTGTAGATGGGCGAAAGTAGCCATTGTTACAAACTAAGCCCCGACTATTCCTAAGAAAGATACTCACCTATAATATGAATGTTCTGAATCATGTTATATATTATACAAAACCAACAATTAAAATGAGTCTCGTACAAAAAAAGACCAATAGGAAAAAAAAAGGTTGTCTAAAGGTCTCAAATGCTGTGGTGAGGTGATACTATTTTGTCACATCTAGCTTTATTAACAAACTCCTCAAGCAGTTAATAATTACAAAGAGTTAAGTGTATAAAAATTTTTTAACCATTGACATTATTTTCATGTACTGAATTCTAGAATTGGTTCTATATTTTAGTGTAAGGTACATATTTGCAGTTTCATTTCTTTTTAAAAATGATTACTTATTCCAGCACTAATTTAGTATACATTATTATTTCCAGCATAAAATGTAGTTTGTTGCAAGATTATAATTTTATACTATTTGTACTACAAACTAAAATCTATTAATGCTTTGATTCTTCCAAAATATACTTCAGTAATGTGGTTAGACAATAAGTATTTTTGTTAAAACACACCTAATATGTAACTTTTCATTCATTCGGTTATCTGGCAATATTTTAGTTTAACCCTTTCAGTGCCAGACATTTAGTCTAGTGCGCATGCATAAAGAGCCGGGTATTTTGCCCTATGTTTGTGTATAAAGAGCCAGGCTAAAATTGGCAATTCCGTAGGGGTTTGCAAAAACCATCATTTCTCAATTATTTGTAGACAAATGGATAATTTTTTTTCTATTTTACTCTTGACAATGTCCTCTAATTTGTACATATAAAATAATTCTACTCATAACATGCAAATCTATACTAAAAATAAAAAATTCAATACTTACAAAAAATTTTGTGAAGATTTTTTCACTTTGATGCAAAGATGTGGCCAGTAAAAAATTCCTCTTACCATACAGTTAGTATTTATTTGAATGTATATATCATTGTTCACAAATGTAGAAAAAATCAACATCATATCTTCAAAAATAAAGTTTTTATGGCTCGTTTTGTAAAATCTTGAAAAATTTAGTTTTTTTCACATACCGTTCAAAACTTATTTTCACTTTTTAAAAGCATGTCTTAGGCATATATTTACAAAATTATAGGACTACCTAATCTCAAAATAAAAACACTTATATCCTAATTGAAGTTTTTTAGTTCAGTCTGTGGAAAAATGAAAAAAAAAAAACTAACACTCATGAAAAGATAAACAATATGGGTGAAGTCCCTTTTTGCAGGTTTTACAAGAAAAGGTGGCTTTTTTCCTCTTTCCTCCTGCTTGGGTACTTTTCTTACTACATACAGAACAGTTTAGTTCCTTTTTATTTGGCAGTTTGTCCAAAAACATAGTCCAATCTGCATCGCCACCACCGGTGGCTACATTACCTTGCCTGGTACTTCCTGGTGATGGGTATAATACATTCTTCCCTTCTTGGAGGGCTAACCACTCAGCAGAAAGTTCTTCTACAAGTGCCACTGTATATTCTAGCCTCGGAAGGGGTTTATCAGAATTTAGTTTGTAGATAATGTATGAATTGAGAACCATTCGCCCGAAGATATTGAACATTACTTTTCTCCAAAACCTAAGTGTTTTTCTTTCATCTAAGTAAGCAGTCAACATTTGATCCCCTCCATCAACCCCACCCATGAAATCATTATATCTCCTGATAACCTTAGGCTTATTTGTAATCCTCATATGGTTTCCCGTTTTTTTGCTTCTTCGCTCATCTTCCACGGTGCCATCTGTAGATAAAACTAACACTTGCTTTGTCTGTGACTGTTTTTCTCTAAATGCCAATAGTCATCTAATTTTTCTTGAAATTTTTTTTTTCTCCCACTTTATATGTAGGCTTTACTGCATCAGGTAGTCCCTTGCGGTTTATACGCACAGTACCCGTCAAAAAGGTGCATTTATTATACAGATAGTTTGCTAGCCTAACAGAGGTAAAAAAATTATCACAGAAGATGTGATACCCTTTATTCAATAGACCTGCCATCTCTAATAGTCTTTTTACAACATAATAACCTAATCCATTTTGCTTTATTTCTTCCTTATCACTGCCTCGTGCACCTTTGTATACGAAGAAATTCAAACAATAATGTGTGACGGAGTCACATAACATCCAAAGTTTAATCCTCCAACGGTGTCGCTTTTTGGGTAGGTATTGCCTCAACTGGGTATGTGACTTTGAACTTATTATACTCTCATCTATTGCTAGGTTCTGGTTAGGGGTGAAATGGAATTTAAATACACGATTTACATTGTCTATCAATGGCTGGAAACGGGCACATGCGTCATAATTGGGTTGACCTGGTTTGGCAAGAGGAACTGTATCAACCATATGCAAATATCTCAAGATAGCTTGGAATCTATTTCTGGTGAACATTCTTGAAAACCAAGGAATGTATTGGCTAGATCCAGTCCACCAGTAACTGTAGATAGTTGGTTGTTTTTTTATGCTCATATTTAGTAAAACGGCCAAAAAGGCCTGCAACTCCAACACTGTCACAGGTTTCCAGAGTTTTGTTCTACTGTGCGGTTTCACTTGTCTATTATTATCATTTATTATGTCTGAGGCATACTTATTGGTCCACTTTACAAACATTTCTAGAAGAGCATTTGTAAAATAAAGCTTGAAATATGTCATAGGACGAGAGTTACGGGGCGGAATATGTTTAGGACCCGATAATTCTTCAAATGAAAATTGATGGCAAGTGGCAACATTTCCATCTAGTGGTACCTCATCCCATCCAATCCCATCGTCAGAATCAGAAGATAACGATTCAAAAGACTGTTGTAGGCCTACAGTACTTGGGCGACCTCTAGACCTACTTTGTAGGTTAGGCCCAGTTGTTTTTTGAAATGTAATCCCTAGATCTGGAGCATCATCTTCAGATGATGAATAGTCGTCCAAATTCTGTGTAGAATGGTTAATTGGCAATCCTAATCTAGGTTTATCTGTATTTGATGTAGAAGGCAAATCAGGGAAATAATCTGGGTCACTATCTGTGTTGTCAAAACCTAAAGAAGACTCATCACTTTCTGACTCACTTATAATAAAATCACTGTCACTATCATTTTCCATCACTCTTTGTAACGTATTTTCACTAAGTGGTGAAGCAGACCTCTTAATTTTTGTAAAAATAACACTTGTAATAACACAATGTAAAACCAAAATACACACGAGAGCGAGATCGACCGTCGAACGTAACTGCGTGGTAGTAAACAGATCACAGCTGACTCGGACTTGTCATTTCCAAAGCCACATGTTTCGTGTTTTTTTTTTTCAACACAAAAATACTAAGAGATATAAATATATATATTTTGTTATTGAATTTGGACCTTTCTAAATAGAATTAAAACGAAATTTACGTTGTTAAACAACATTTCGTATTTTTTATGAATTTTTTTAAAAACGTCCTAGTTGGACGTTGTCTCTTTATGCACGTTTTTCGGGCGTCCTCCTAGTCGGACGTTGGCTCTTTATGCACATTTTTTAGACGTCCTCCTAGTCGGACGTTGGCACTGAAAGGGTTAACATTTTTTATTGTAAAATAATTGTCAATTATATTAATTAAATACTGTATATGTATTTTGTATGTGTTGTATATAATGGTTTTAATATAAGCCTTAAATTAGGTGCAAATTGTTGAGTTGACGGAGATTGTTTTTTTCCAACAAAATTTATGTCTGTAAAAAAAATGTAAGATGTAGGATGTTCTAGTCGTTTCATCATTTTGCAAACTATTATGTATTGTTCAAACACTATATTTATTTATCTAATAATATTGTATTGTATGCATTGTTCTACAATTTTTTAAGCATTGTAATATAGAAAAATAAAACATTAAATACATTTTGAGTTGTGCGTTATTTAAATCTCTACATTATAATTTCTTTAACAAAGTTGGTCAGGTGTTAAGAACATGGCACTACTTTCGGCTCAAAATTTTATCTTCACAGAAAACTGAGAGTCCTCTTAGATGCCATATTTCCATACCACCCTAAATCTTCAAAAGTATTTTTTAAATGTACATGTTGTTTTCAAAAGAGGAAGAGAGTACAAGTGAGATTGTTCATTAATAATAAAAGTTTGGAAGTTTGGCAAATTCTGAAAGTTTTAGGCAAAAGACATTATGAATTACAAAAATTAAAGACATGTAAATCAATTGTGCTCAACATATGTTCAACCTGCACCTAAAAAGACTGTCTTTTGTTCCAATACAGACACACCAGATCCCTTGTTTACCACCTGTTAGTTGAACCAGGACAAACAGTTAATGCACCGAGTAGGCGGCCTTAAAGAGACTATTGAGTTTAACTTTGCGGTGTTGCTTATTATCGTTTATAATAAAGTGGGAGAGAATTGTTACATATCAAACATAATTTAATAGCCTTTGTAATTACATATAAACAACACATGACATTATAACATATGATTTTTCAACTATAGAAGATTTTCATACTTTGTTGCTTGGTAAAAGGAGTTGAGTAGTACATTTATTCTATTTTGTTCAAGTTATTGATTTATTCATAAGACGCCGATCGTCAAGATATGGGCGAATATGGATTTCGAATGAGTGTTGATGAGTGAATTGTTACAAACTAAGGCCAACTATTCGTTAGAAAGTGTCATTAATTAATAGCCCAATGACAAATGAACAGCCGGTGGTTATCAGCTGATCAAAATGTATTGACTCTGATTGGGATCGAACTGAGAACCTTTAGCACATGAAGCTGGGATTTAAAACGTGTTTGAACGTATTTCATCAATAATCACAACAATTTTCCAGGTCAAACTGCATGAGATACAACTAAATTTACCACTTAATTTTGCCTTATCACAAGTTCAGTGTGGCTTTAATTCACCCTTTTCCAAGGATTCCTACTCAAATCTTTTGCTATGTTGAACAGGGTCCTTTGACCGGTACATTTGTGGTTGATTGTCGTCGTGGTTTGCCAGGCTGCCTGAGATTGTTCGTACACTGTCGATTTGTTTACTTTCGTGGCTGTTGGCTTGGATTCTGTCGTTCCGTGATTCTAGCTCTCGGTCTGTCCGGTTGGCCTGTCGTTTTGACCTGTCTGCTGCTACTACCGTTACTTCTAGGATGACCGGCTAGAGACTAACTCCAGGGTCCTTGAGTGGGATGTTGAACTCTCAGCCTGCAGTCCGGACGAAGTACTGCCATCTACTCTGTGCTAGCCTGGCCTGAGGACCATGTTTATGTCTCTGGTATTTCTGCAGATAGACATATCTGTTTTGTAATGTTTGGTATTTGTAGCCTTTGTTGATTTTGTGTATTATTTGTTATTCTTGTTAATTTTGTGTGGCTTGTTGTTTTTTGAGTGCAATAATGATTTTGTGGCCTTCTGCCGGATTTTCTGAATTATTAATTTTTTCTTTTTTGAAATGAATAGTTTTTTGCTCAGCTGCCGAGTTGTGATTTAACCCCCCGACTGCCACCCGTGATCCTATTATCGCCTGTCTGAATTTGAGCCATCACTCACTACGGCACAGTTTTGGTGAGGGGGATGGGTCTCAATTGGTAGCAGAGCGTGGTTACGATCCACTGACCTCTGGGTTATGGGCCCAGCACGCTTGCAATTCTCATTTTTTTCAACTTGAGACAAACAAATTGAGACCCATTCCCCCCACCAAAACTGGAAGTTGTACCGTTCTGGGGGATGGCTCGAATTCAGACAGGCGATAGGATCACGGGTGGCAGTCGGGGGGGTTAAATCACAACTCGGCAGCTGAGCGAAAAAACTATTCATTTCAAAAAAGAAAAAAAATAATAATTCAGAAAATCCGGCAGAAGGCCACAAAATCATTATTGCACTCAAAAAACAAGCTACACAAAATTAACAAGAATAACAAATAATACACAAAATCAACAAAGGCTACAAATACCAAACATTACAAAACAGATGTGCCTACCTGCAGAAATACCAGACAAAATTACTAGAGAAAAACTTTCAAAGAAAAAATTTAGAACATTTTTAACAAAACAAATTATTGGCAATTCAGCCCACATCCCATGATTCCACCGAGGCAAGGTAGTAAGCAAGAATCCCTGGACAGCTCCAAATTAAAAAACTAAAACAGTAATAAATAATCTCCTTTTGGTAAGACTAAAAAAAAGAAGTAATTAAAAATAAAATATAACACGGTACCATTTCATTACAAACTGACTTCAATAATACAATTCACAAAATAAATAAATAACACTAACTTAACCACTAGGTCTAACAACTAAATAAACAATCCCATAATTTAAACAGTATAAATATAAAATCTAAAACATACAAAATATTTAGAGAGCACAGATACAAATTATTCAAAAACAAATTTAACAATAGTGCCTAACAAAGATAAAATTTTAAAAACATAACAAAATAAACTAATTTAAGATTAATTACAATAAATATTAACATAGAAGTTTATAAAAAAAAAAATAATAAATGTATACAAGTCCAATGGCTGTGTTTCATAATTTACACTGTTCAGTTTTTTTTTTTAATTTTTGCAGGGCATGGCCTAGTGGAGAATCTTTTTTTATTCTTTTTTAATTTTAAATAAGTGACCACACCCCAGCTCAGCCGCCGGGAATAACAAGGAACGCACTGACCTGAGGACAGAAGAATCCTACCCAAAGATGTAGGTAGGGTAGCAGGGTCACAACTTGACTTCATAACATGGTCCTCAGGCTAGGCTAGCACAGAGTAGATGGCAGTACTTCGTCCGGACAGCAAGCTGAGGGTTCAACATCCCACTCAAGGACCCTGGAGTTAAAAGAGTCTCTAGCCGGTCATCCTAGAAGTAACGTAGCAGTAAGTAGTAGCAGCAGACAGGTCAAAATGACAGGCCAACCGGACAGATCGAGAGCTGGAATCACGGAACGACAGAGTCCGAGCCAACAGCCACGAAGGTAAACAAATCTACAGCGTACGAACGATCTCAGGCAGTCTGGCAAACCACGACGACAATCAACCACAAATGTACCGGTCAAATGACCCGGTACAATATGTCACTTTCTAACAAAACGT
Source organism: Stictocephala bisonia (assembly GCA_035578905.1). Classification (NCBI taxonomy): domain Eukaryota; kingdom Metazoa; phylum Arthropoda; class Insecta; order Hemiptera; family Membracidae; genus Stictocephala; species Stictocephala bisonia. The sequence continues at coordinate 277,843 of JAQJVL010000913.1, read as the reverse complement.
TTTCAAACCATGTTTATGTGACATTTTTTCATTGTTTTTACTAGTAGAATGTGCTGTAGAAAGGGGGGGGGAGAGAGAACTTCATGAATCAACCATATATCGTCACTTTTTTTTACAGCACACATTTTATTTCCTCTTCCTTGTGTTGCTATAAAGACTATGTATCTAAGTTTGCTATGTCATAATATATATATTGGATCAATGAAAAACAAGTTTAAATATATAAAAAGTGTTTATTACAAATATTTTAATAATGTCAAATTAAATGGAGGGCCCTACCATTAAAATTACTTGGTTTACCTTATTACATAGAAAAATAACTCATTTACACAAATGTATTACCGGTAGGTAATCTAATTGAAAAATCACAATACTTATGAAAGTCATAATAGATTAAGTGCACTGTTTTCATTATCACAAGACTCTTCATAATACAATTAATTCAGACTTTATCTATAGAATAATTTTAATTTATTACAAGTTATATATTTTGATCAAAATACACAGATACATATCAAAATTACCTTTACATATTCTTCAGATACCAAAATTTCTTTATTTTTTTCAGCCTCCAAATTCTCCTGAAACACATTGAAACTAAAATATGTATTCAGAAAGAATCATACAGTATATAAAACAAAGTAGTAAAGATTATTTTATCTTATGCGTACAAGCTTAGTTTAACTGATATTTCGGCCGTAGAACGATTGGCACACATTTTTGGCCGATTTGGAATGGCACTTTTGGCACAGTCATTAGAGGGGATTAAGAAGGGTCAACCTGTAAGTTTCAGAAAGGCACGGTTGGCACACACCGCCCGGCCAGGTAGTAGCAGCCAGGTGGCCAGAATGCGGGAAAATGGGAACTTTTTTGCCCCCGCAAATTCCCTGCTGTGGTGCTTATTGAGTAAGCAACTAACCTAACCTAACCTAACGTGAGGTTTAAATTTAAAAATTTGTTATATCACGGGCAAATGACTGCCACGCAGAGTTGACGGGAATAATAAAATTCCCGTTTTCCCTCGTTCGATGGCGTCTACCTGGTCGAGCGACTGTGCCAATCCTGCCTTTTCCAAGCAGGCGAGTTGACCCTACTTATTCCGCTCTAATGATTGTGCCAATACTGCCATGGGCAGAAGGTCCAAAAATGTGTGCCAATCGTCCCGTCCCCGATATTTCATTTTGAGGTGCAATAAAATTGATTTAAGACTAATTATATTAAAACTGTTTTTAATATAATTCACATAGTTTACTATAATTCATATTGCTGCCTGATGCTGTGATTTAACTGGTTTTGATAAACATTGATGAAATAAAATATATCTAACCATATTTTTCTTGTACAGCTCATAATTTTTTTTCTTCAGTAACATTAACTAATGTAATATTAAGTTTTCATGGAAAAGCCTCCAGACGCCTTGTGAACAATTTATGGGTTTAAAATTACCTTAATTCCGTCAGGTATCCAAATTTACTGTAAGCTACAGCTGTTTGAAATTGTAACACTTTATCATCAGGCCTAGGACACACACACACAAGGTCATTTTAGAAAATACGTCACAAGAAAACAAAAATACACATAACACTTGTCATGTACAGGTACTAATTATTTTATTATTATTTTAAAAATAATTAGTACCTGTACAGGACAAGTGTTTTATGTTTTCTCGTGACGTAGTTTGTTAAAAATCTTTGTGTGTAAGTGCCTTAAGTCTGATGAATTGGTGTTAAAACTTCGAAACAGATGTATCTTACAGTAAATTTGGATACCTGACAGAATTGAGGTAATTTTAAACCCATAGATTTTTCACAAGGCATCCGGAGGCTTTTGAAAATTTTTGATGTATTTTTTACACTTATTTTCCTACACTGAACACACATTTGAAAATATGTGTCCCTCTACAAAAATAATTTAAAACTACTTTCCCAAAAGTATTGCAACCATAGTTTACTAAGTGAGAAAAAATGTATTACCTGAAACATTCATAACTAACCCCATAATATGAATTTGCATGTTTTTTTACAAAGGGACAATTAATTAGTAGGAAGCCCTTCCCCATTCCAGAAGCCTGGACTCCAATATTAAAACTAATCTCAAAACCTTGAAGTTCCAAACTGATTCAAACAGAATCCAGTTTTATGGACAGTGTGCCGGCCAAAAACATTTTAAAAAAATGTATGCATTTGTATTCAGTGTTGTTCATTTTAGGTGGTTAATTGTACCAGGTGAAATCTGCATGCAATCAGACATAGTTCCCAATACGACACAAGTTTTTCATACAAACTTTGCATTTCATGATAGAGTTAACTGGATTATTTAAAAGATTTTTAGATTCTTGATTAAATTAAATTGAAAAAATTGAAAAAATTAAAATAATCAGGTTTTCTTTCCTATAATACGTTTTTGTTTCTCTTGTTTACTATAGGTCTTCACCGACAAGTTTTTCATAACTTGGTGAGACCTAGATTTTGTACACACAAGTAAAAATAAGTAAATAAAATATATGGAAAAATATTTTGCCCGTGTAAAAGCCCATGTAAATGAATAAAGTAAGTGTAAAAGCTTACTATCATGAATGTATTTAAGATAGTAATAATAATAATAATAATAAATACTGGCAAATTTGTAAATAATAGCCTACATAAATATTAGTAAAATTATTTTGTATACTTTATTATTTTATTGGTGTTGTCAGACTAAAATTCCATACACTTAGCTTACTCAACTATTTAAAAAGTACATTATTTTAAACGTTTCTTCAGGTATTCATCAGTAGGGAGCTATTTTCGCTCAAAACTTGACTAACTGAAAATTAGATAAATATAAAACATAAATAATCCTATTACAATAAACAAATGTTTTCCAATTTTATCGTGGCTAGGGAGATGATTTCTATAAGTACTATTAAAGCCAAACAACACTGACTAATCAAAAATTCTCAAAAATCATAAGACCACGAAATTTTCTATAAACATTCATTATAGGCTATAGACACATACTAAGAGGGGATTTGTCAACAGTTTTCTCAAAAAGCTAAATTAAGGCAGATAATAATATCCCAATACTAGCAAATCATTGTTACCCTAACATTGAGAAAGCTTATGACGTGCACCGTTGACACTGTTGCACACTTGACATAAGAGGTTATTTTTTAACAGTGCATTGAAACAATGTTAAGCGTGTAATACGAAGAAAAATAACAAAATTACACGAGTGAGTGAAATGAGCGTAGCCAGTAACGGGGTTTTGCACACTTAGCGTGCTGTGGTATCCCCTAGTTTAAGAAAAAATTAGGTTTTGGATTATTACTATTATTTTTTTACAGATTTAAATGGGTAAAAAATGTTTAAAGGAACATAAATCTCGAATGGGGACAAAGTGTTTGGGAGATTGAAGGCGATAGGTTCCATGCTCGGTCCTCTTAATACCGATACGGCGTTCGCACAATGGTTGCCATCGACATGGACACTACTAGAGACGTATTGGGTGTTCATGTTGGATGGTAGTCAAGGTTTGGATGTTGTGTGGGGGAGAGAACTAAGTGTCAAACTTGTAAGTTAGCTGAAAATCAGACCAACACTACGTGGTTCGGATTTTACGGAAAGCTGCAGGTCCGATAGTTGCCATGGCTATTGGGCTATTAATAAATTGCACTTTCTGAGGAACAGTTAAACTCAGTTAGTAACCAGACTACACTCATATCATCGTTCATATTCGCCTTAAAATACGCACAACGTTGTGTCGGCGTCTCATATGTTAGAACGAATACTGTTTCCTTCAAACTAGATGGAAAATAATATTTGAGGTAAAGTTCAAAGAACGCACGCCGATCACGTGTTTATCTACTTCCTGCATCCTTTCCGTCTATAAAAAAAATTTCTGAATAAAACTCAGTCAATCTATATACTATAAAGCTCGATGTAGTAACTGACTGACTCACTGACACTAAATGTTGAGGCATTTCCCGGCGTCTTACCTCCATGAAGAGTATACTTGAATTTAAGCTCTCTGTCTGAAACCTCCAGAAAAATTCATAAAAGTTTACTTTTTTCACTCATAAACAAGATGGCGGCCTTTTAAACCCAAAACTTCCTCAATGTCCCCAATGAAAAAAATCACTAAAAAGTAGTTTTTATTACCTAAGTTGAAGAATATCTTTTGTAAAATGTCCAAACATTCACAGTTCTACACGTGTAACAAACGCGCACCTTATATATGAATTTCAGCTTAATAACTCAAACATTTGTGGTATCGGGGGCTTAAAAACCTGAAAATTTTAAAAATGTAAAAATTTTAAAAACTGATCTAATCTACTCAAGTGAGGTATCAATTTAAAGCCATTTCTCTCCTGAATCCAAATACAATATCAGATTTTGAACAGGATAAATATTAAGGGGTAAATGCTCCTAAAAAAAAACAAAAAACTCCTAAAACCAGTAAAAGGGTAGTACAAAAATAAAACTTACAAGTGGAGCATCAAACTATAGGTATTTATCAAAAAAAATATATTTTACCTTTACATCTTGGAAGAGACAGCGTTTAAGGGTTCCCCCCCCCCCCCAATAAAAAGAAGCTCCAAACCCCAAAATTGAGTACTAATGTCAAACTAATACACTCAAGTGGGGTATCAAAATAAAAGTATTTTTCTCTTAAATACTAATTTACTATCAGATTTGAGAAAAGTCTATGTTTAAGGGTTCCGCTGCCCCAAAAACCAAAATTAATGGTCATACTGGTTAAAAATCCTGATGAGGCAGAGGGCCGATCTTTCTCACGAGGCGACATGCCGAGATCCACAAATGGACTGTAGCAGTATCTTGGTGAGGCCGCAAGCCGAACTTTCCCTCACGAGGCTGTAGGCCGAGTTCCATAATTGCCTGTAGAAGAGCGTCTTGGCGAGGCCGTAGGCCGAGCTCCTCCATGAGGCCGCAGGTCGAGTTCCTCAAATGGGACTCTAGCAGAGTGTCTTGGTGAGACCGCAAGCCGAACCTTCCCCCGCGAGGCCTGTAGCAGAGCGTCTTGGCGTGGCCGAAGGCCGAGCTCCCCCACGAGGCCGCAGGTGACCCATATCTCACGAGCACAGCGAGTGACGACGGGGTTGGCATGCGAAGCGGGCAGGGGTGTTCCCTAGTTTCTGGATAAAATTGGTTTGGTTTCGGTTATTTTATCATTATGTCTTGTTATAACTTAAGTGTTTTAATGGAGAGAAAGAAAGACTACGACAGTTTGTGTTAGTGTAAATATTCATACAAATAGAATCACTGCGGATGTGTTCCCAAAACACTTATCACATGGAGAACTGTGGTAAGTGAAAGAAATTTTTTAAATAATACACATCATTTAGGCCTAGATTATTTTCCTCGAGCCATTTGTGCCATGTGTTAATATAAATTAATCAAACGTCCTCTTCGTCTTGTCCCCGCATTATCAATTATCTTCTATTGTCTAAAACTGTAACCATGCCATGAGTAAACTGAAAAATACTAAATTAAGATGTTAAAGTGTTTAGCAAAGCCCGTCTTCAACCTTATGGCTATAAGCGTTCACGGAGTGAATGTGACGAATGCTACAGTCGCACACCATTCACACCCCTTACTTCACTGATCTATGCGATATATTTCCTGCAGCAAAAGTATACCCACATTCGTATTTGGTGACTAATCGTTAAAATGAATAAGTGAAACCAGTTTGATATAAACTCCACGTTAGACCAAACTATTTACATTATCATAATCCGGGTAGGATCGTGTCTGATTGCTTTGTACACTAATTAGATGTTACCGACGTTTCGAGTGCATTGCAGCTTTCATCTTCAGGGCGACATACTCATCACCAGGTACATTACATATACTCTGTGGATCTAGTAACAGAGTGTGTTGCCCTGAAGATGAAACTGCATTGCAATTGAAACGTCGTCAACATGTACATAGCGTGCATACAAAGTGAAAAAATATAGAAACGCTGTCACAGCTTTTATATGACTTAACATATAAAAGTGAAATATTGCATATCATCTTGATCACAAAAACCTACTTTTTCATACCATTAGTGACTTTTCATCCTTTCACAGGTACGGTCCGTGAGGAGTTGAACGAACATCTTAAATCTAAGCCAAGTTTGGTATTCAATGAAAGGTCTATTTAAGAGAATTAACTGTCCAAACTGGAATTGGAAAGGATTATCCTTTACAGAGTAGTGGTCATTTGAATGTCATGACAAACAAATTTAATCTTTTGTCTTGTGAAGTAGCTAATTTGTATGGTTATTTTTCCATACATAATTTGATAATTTAATTTCTCTTAGTAATTGTGTTTAAGACTTTTATCTGTTCTAAAGACTTGGGTATAAATCAGTCTTTTAACTGTGTCACCAATTTTTATTTTTTGTCTCTTAATCTGTCCACTTTAAAGTATCTACAAGCAGTAATAAGCGCCCTATTAAATTAGCCAAATTGAAAGGTTTAAAAATGTGAAAATGGACGTAGAAAATAGAGGGTTGAGTAAGATGAATAAAAATAATGTGGTTATGAAAGATCGAGATATGAGAAATTTTGGTGATAAGATGTAATTTTTAAAGTAGTCTATATGTTTACTATGTGTTTACAGTATTTGTTTTGTATTGTATAACACTTTTAGGGCGTATTTATGGAACAATTTATGTTTCGTTTTTGGGTTTAATCAAATGTTTATTAATGTAAATAGTTCATAAATGTATCGATAGTTAAAAGTATAATTTCTAATTATATGTTTCAAGGATTCTTATAAGCATGTGCCATCAATACAATTTGCTTGTCTCTGTATCTTCTCAGGTACAGTATGTAGTATCTATAAACATTGATGATATCCAGTCGGTATAAAATAAGTAAAAAATCAATCAATTTGGCAAATTGAAAGGTTTAAAAATAGTAAGCCCTAATAAAAATGAATAAAAATAATGAGCTTATGAGAGGGATGTATTGAGAAATTGTGGTGAATAAATTCTGTATAGTATGTATGTCTAAATTATATGTTATATTTTATAATTCCTCGTGGTGTAATATCACTGACAATGCCCAAGCTAACTGCAGAATAAAATCTTGGTTTTCTTATCATCCATCGTTATTTTATCTTCCTTAAACAATTAATTTTTTCATTATTTAATTTGATAAATTATCATAATGTTTCATAAACTTGTTAATTAAGAATACAATTAAACAATCCCCTTTACTTAGAAGTGCATAAAATAGGTTTCATTTGCTCAACGTATAAGTTATGTACTAGAAGAATTTGGCTAAAATTCAAACAAGAGGATGTATAGGGTCAAAATACGCGGAGTAAATGCAACTCAGTGAACGTAAGCGGGGGTAGGCCTATTCCGGGCCTTGCCCTCAGTGCCCTGTCTGACTGTCGATTGGAGTTCTGTCTGTCCATTCTGTATTCCTCCCTCCACTGTGGGAAAACGGGAATCCCGCACTATGATCTGGCAACGCCGCGCCAGTTAGCGACCGTCTGAACGCCTTCATTTTGAGAAATACCATGAACTGCCCGTTTCATTATTTCCTATACCGTGGGGCTTCTGTATCTGTCTATATTCTGTGGTTTTACTATATACAGAGATCAATGATCTTATTTTCAGTAGAGTCCTACCACTTATCAAGCCTACTTCATTGTAACTATTGTCAAATGGTTTATGGGCATACGTCAATAAATTAACAAGCAGTAGTCCATGTCCATTTTAGGCAAACTTACAGACTTTACTGAACATTGCGGCAAACACCAGCTGGAGGGTAGGGGGGAGCTGTGGTGGAGGATGTTCATCACTCCTGCACTATCCTCCTGATTGCCATTCAGTTTAGGTTTATTTTTACATGTCATTGAATGTTTTTTAATTTTAGCCTTTTAAATGTTTTAAACATACCTTCGTCAATTTCTTCCTCCAGTTATTTAACAGTGGTAAATATCGTAGTTATTACGCCTAGCAGCATGTGATTGGGCCCAAGCAAACAGAGATCCTGCAGGAACATATGGATAGAGAGATTGGCATTTAGAAGCCATGGAGTCACCTCGTACCCCTTCGTTTGTAAATCCGCAGCAACACAAAAGCCAGTAGAAAAGTGTAGCGGGAATGAAAAATATAATTTCAATCACACTCATGACACATGCCCAAAGAAAAGAGCAGATACATTCAACACACCCGCAACACATCATGAATTCATATAGTTCCCCTCTCTAAGTATGTTGGCACCTACTGCATAAACGTTCAAAGTTCAAGCACAATCAGCACACTCGATAGTGATTCATCGTCGTCGGTGATAACACTACTGCTAACCACTCTTGCAGTGTTTCCACAACTTCATTAAAAAATTCAAAGTTTGGAAAAAATATCCTTTTCCATGTTAAATATTCCCTTTTATCCCTCAAATATCATACTAAGTAATACTCTTTTTTAAGGATACCTAAAATAATTAATATCCTATTATGGCATATTTCTGACACAAACCTAATAACATTTTGACCTCATCATAACGTAACAAATCAAAGAATTACATGCAATACCAATTGCACATTTAGTACGTTATTAAATAATATTAAAAAAAATCATTTGATTAAGTTGTTATATTTTTGTTAAACTATTTACCAAAAAACGACAATTTAAAAACGACATAGCAATGTTATATTATTTCTAATTGGGGTATCAATTAAAGATAAGACGTACAACAATTTCAGACATTCACATTTTTTGTTTGAAACTAAATAATTTTTGTATACAATAGAATTTATGAGCCGTTAATTCTTCATCATGTATTTATCCGACCACACTAATACCATAGACCTTCTATTATACCTAGAATACCTTCTATTATACCTTCTAGGTATAATAGAAGGTCTATGCTAATACTTTCTGGAGGCACCATTAAGTGGTGTTATCAAATAGTTTGTGACACCAACACTAAGGAAAAAGTTTTAAATAATCTTATGTATATTTATGTTATTTGTCCGTACTATATTTCTAGTGTCATCTGAGATAAAGTTGTGAACTATATAGTTCATCCGAACTTGGCTCATCTTTGTACTTTGATATTTTTATCTTTTGCTCTCGTCCATATGAACGGTCTATTATTAATTCTACATTATATTTTACGTTTGGACACTTTACAACAGGACATTAGCATTGGCAATTAATTGATAACTAATCTATCTCTGCCTCTGACAAATTAATTAGTGACTTTTGATATCAAGCTATCAACACAAGTTGGCCGTTTAAAAACGCAAAATCTGTTTTTATCGTTCGCTTTGGTGGCAAGTGTTAGACAGAAATAGAAAGAGCGGAGAGATGATATTATCAGCCTACACATTTATGCACTGGTTCGTTTTTCAATGTCCGCTTATTCGTAACACAGAGCTGTTGGATTAGAACTAGATTCTGCTAGTTTCAACAGCTGTTACGAATCAAACGAAAATTACACCCGAAGTGTAGACTAAAATACTATATATATATATTTTTTTTTTTTTTTTTTTTTTTTTTTTTTTGTAACTCGCGAGGCTACCAAGGCACTTGGCCTGCACGTGAGGGGAATAATAGTAGAAGTAGAGGGGAGTGCAGTTCCACCACTGTTATTCACCTCTCCCGTGTGATTGAACTGTGTCGACCGTGTTGCCGGTCGAGCTGCGATTGCAGCGCCTTTATGTGTAGAAAAAAAATTTATTTTCGCCTCCTTTGTTGTTTGTTTTTATTTATAATAACGGCCAATCAGAAAGATCATTTTAAACTTGAATTAAAACCTCTTATTGCTAAAATAAAAACAACATATTATTATGCTGTCTTTACAAAGTCTGCTCTGGAAATAGGCACATTGATTTGCTTACAAATCAAACTATGATATATAATCAATAGATCTATAAACAAATACACTACAAAAGTTAAACGCGTCATTTATTTATTAATTAGTAATCATTGTCACAATTATTTATCTATTACCAATAACAAGGTTAAGTCAGGTTGTAAAAACCAATTTACATTTCAGAAGATTATATTTTCTATGTTTATTTACCATATGGTACACACTGACTGGCGGCTCTCCCCACTCCAATTATTCTACTGCGTATCGCCTGGCGAAGTGCCTCGGTAAACCTAGCGAGTTATACTTGCCTTGGTCCCTTCGGTCAAACTGTGCTTAAAATAGCGCTTTGCTTCCCTAAAGAGGCTTCTTTCTTGTACTAGCCTTTACAGCAATTTCAAAAGCCACGTATCAATATCTTTTACCTGAGTAAAATAATTTAATTAATAGGCTAAATAACATTTAATACAACCAAAGAAAATTTGTAAAATATAAACCTGTGAGGCAAGTTTTTGAAGTTATACTTCTTTGCGCCCGTTAAACACTTTGGGATGGGATGTTGGTCGAGAAACCGCGTCACGCTGAAAATTAAGAACACATTTTTAAGAACTATCGATTAATCGATTGTTAATCGAAGAAATTTAATCGAAGAAATTACTGATAGTGATAATATAAATGAAATGAAATGAATGAAATGAATGAAATGAATTGAAATGAAAAACGTTTTATTTTCTGAGGCAAAGTTAGGACCATTAGGTCCTCTCTTACACTTAACCTCAAAAGTGTAAATATAGGTGTATAATATAATAATGAAGTCACGTATAATATATTGAAGATAAATATATTGAATAATATTGAAAAATGTCTTATATTTCATTTATATATCCTGTCTGTTTGTGTGCGTGAGTGGGTGTATGAGAATGGCCAAAGAAGTATAACTTCCACCGTGTGGTCCGACGCACACCCAATTTTTTTTTTTTCTTCTTTTAGATGGCTGGAGTTGATCAAATTATGTCCAATCTCATATAAGTTTTATTTAACTTAAAAACCTGCTAAACGACACTAATTCGTTTTCATGTGTAAAATGAGATTAAGATATATATATTGGAAATTTACCTTCCACGTAAACGAAGTACACATACAGCTTTGCCTGACTTATATCAGGTTTAATTTCATTGCCAAGAAAACGAATTATCAGTTCAATAATGATTGAATTGTTTGATAAAAATTAAATGACCATATTATCCTGTATTGTTACTACGATTGGGCCGGTTTGAAAGCGACCTGCGTGAAATATTTAGCGCATGTAGGTGCTTCAGCAGCAGAGGGGAAGTATTCCACCACTCCGTCTTTAGTTGGTGTGAGGGGCAGTTTTGGAAGTGGGGACAACGGACACAACACGGTAACTAAAACATATATTTACCGCAAGGTTCATATACAACAGGTTTTTTCATTCTCATATGGTCTATATAAGCTGAGTTGTGACGTCAGAGGGAGAACTACGACCACAGAGTATTACTTACTTACTCTTGTATTACTTATTATATATGTGCCTCCAACACAGCATGTTGAACAATTAAAACTAAACACTAAAAACCATTGCTGTATTGTTTTCAAGAGTATCTTGGAATTATTTAAATTTCTGATTTTAATATTATACGGCTATTACAAACTGCAACGGCACACCTCACTTCAGGTATTTCACAAACATAGTCATATGAATTCACCATTATTCAAAACAAAGCCATACCACAGTATAAAACACCATACTCCTACGTTGTCCGGATTGTTTTGTTTACAGCAGTGAAGGCAGAAAAACACAGCCGAGACCCTCCCTATGACGTAATTGCTACCTGCGCGATATGGATGCGTACTTCTATGAGACAACCTTGTATTTACCGTGGGACAAAACCAGCTGGTGAAGTTGCGGTAGGTTACGATGCGCTTAGCACTTAATCTCCTTCGCTGCCTTTGTTTGTAGGTTATGAGTTAAAGGCATTAGAGAAAATTACTTGAATTATTAAAGTTGATATAATATAACCATAATCTTGTATTGTAATTTTTGTAGTTATTATACACCATGTTGAAATTTTATTACGTTTTTACTCGATCTATATCGAATTATACAGTTAACAAAGCATACTTTTAAAATTTGCATATGAAGTAATATGTAAATAAAACATGAATGAAAGTGTAGTGATAAATATTATTTCATTTTGAATGTAGGTCACAATATAAATTGGTAATAACAAACCGATAATACAAGCTGTTCTCAATTCTATCTCAGGTCCATTTTCCCCTATGCCCATGTTCCAGCTGTACTAGATTTCAGTTCCCTCAACGTTCCTTACCACCAATGGTCGTTTAGCCCGATGACATAATGCAGAGCTTCCAAGTTCCAACTGCCTAGTGCCTATCCGTGACAACGAAATGTTAACGTGGCACGTCGGTTCAGTGGTGGGAGAAGACTTATGTCCCTCTCACTTCAATTACATGCTTTGTCTCTCTTGCACAGTTCTCTAATAAGGTCGCAATCAAAGCGACCGAACTGTAACACTTGTTACACGCACTTATATAGGTTGCCGATATTATTTTCAGAAATTTCCAAAAAAAGAAAAATTTAAAAATATTTAACAACAAAATAGCATAGCAGTATTCATTTGATTTGTTTTTAATGCAGTTTATCTTCGCTATATTGATAATATATTATATCTTTAATTTAGAAGCATGAATAAATTACTGTAATAGTATATGCCTAAACTGAAATTGGAACAAGTATATACACGTTTGAAAATAAATTAATATTAATAACAATTGGAGGTTAAAATTATAACCTCCCATGCCTCAAATTTGGAATTATCATACAAGTTGGCAGTAGGCCTAAATTACTTCATTATATAAAGCCACGTTTAAAACTCCTTATTATAGTAAAAGGTTGGTCTACTCACTCTACTCTGACAATGGGGTCAGTCAATCAATAGCCCTTTTTAGCTGCAGTCGATTGGAACCAAGAAAATAGAGATTGGCCAGGAATGTACGGAAACGTAGATTGCCACCAAGAAGCCATGGAATTTGCTCTGACACCTTGCTTGGTGAAACCAACACAACACAGTGCCCAATAAAAAAGTGTAGCGGGAATGAATAAAACCACTTCCACTACAGTCATTACACAAGCTCCGAAAAACGATACCACCGAGCCCATGATGAGGATTGTCCAACGTCTATTACGTACGTTTTGGGAACTGTGATAATAGACCGCGACTACAACGGAAATGAGCAACACGCGGGTACAGCGTTTCACCAGTCTGGAGGCTGCCGACATCTGCCGGTTAAGGTCAAGTGTAAAAAAAGGGGGGGGGGCGGGGACAGGCGTTTCTTTTCTAAACACTCTCGTTTTATATGCTTGGTTCTATTCTGTTAAATTCTTTACCTTTTCTTTCACTATGGTGTTCTTTTCTAATATGAAAATTACTTTTCTTCCAATATTTTGCCAACATGAAAACATAGCCAATTAAAGCGCTTGCTTGTTTTGTTATGGATTAATTTTTTCAATTTATTACAGTGCAACCATATTTTTGTATAGTTAGTTTCCACATTAATTTGATTTTATTAGAATCGATTGCAGCATTAATTTTTGTTTATTTCTATATTTTGCTCAGTTTAGTTTGTATTTTTCTATTTCTGTTATTATTATTTTTGTCACAAAATTAAATATTGGTTTTCTTAAATCATTTAATCTATTGACGTGAGTGAAGGTACGTAGTATTAACTTACAAATGGATTAGTGTTTCATTTTTTTTTTTTTTTTTTTTTATTTTCCTCTTGTCACATATTGATTATAGATAGCATTTCAAGCTCTATCATAAAGTTGTAACTGTGTTAATATAAAAATTCATATAAAAAGGAATTTTACCAAATTCTACACTAATTTAATGAGTGTAAACTTAAATTTTACTAACGTTATTGTTAATTTATGTGGTTTTTTTTCTATATTTCAGTATGACCTTGTGTATTGTATTTTTAGATAAATAATTTTATGTATATGTTATACACAAAATTCATACAAACATTAATCATTGGAGATGATTAATGTTGAATTAATCATCTCCAAAATAGTCAGATTCAAGTGCAATTGGTCTAAAGTATTTAATAAGGTGCAATGAACAGGAAGCAGATCTTTTCAACAATATGTTTTCCTATATTTACTCTAACATCATACAGAGCACAAAAATTATAGCATCATTTTATTTCACACATTCTTTTAAAATGCATTTTGTTTTATAAGTATTAATGTACATTGTCGACTACATTAGCATCATAAGTATTTGCCAAATAGTAGGTCTATAAATGTCAAATTTTATAATAGTATGTATATTATTCAAGAGATTTTTTTATATATTGAAAAAATCTATTAATTAAATAAGTTTTTTTAACTTTTTGTAATATACTGTACTGTAGGCCATGAAAAGAAATACAAAATAAGTCATCACTTATACAAACAACGCAGGAAGTACCGGTACTATAATGCATGACAGGGAATCCTAACAGTTTTATATTACTAAGAAGCCTATAATGTGTGTGTTTTTTTTTTAATATCCAACCAAAGGATTGCAGCTGAACAGCTTTTACAACTACTGTATTTATTTATTTACGATTTGGACATTGAAGCTCTTTACATTTAAAAACAGTCAAACTATCTATGTAATAGGTTTAAATTTCTTAAATTAATCCATGATGAATTTGCAATATGGTGCTTATGAAATATGATGTTAAGATGCACTATTTAGGGAGCTAAAAACTATCTCGTTTTCTCTGAATCCCCGAATATTACAACAAATTTCACAGAGTGCTAAGCATGTTGAATCTATAAACCATCTATTTGACAAGCTTCCCAGTTAATTTCAAATGAAGTCTCATTGAAGCTGTGCATTAACTTGAGATGTGTTTAACAGTTTGAACAAATTTCTGTTATCGGACACTAAGGCTGTCATAAGTGGAATAAACCTTCTTGACAAGGAATGGACTGTGTTAAAGATACAACTACTGAAAATGTGAATATGGCAGATATCAGTCATGTTATTACGGAGCTGAAACTCAAATTGTTATGATTTTTGAGGATAGTGGCTGAAGATTTTTTTACTTTCAGAGAGGTTTAATGTACCTTTATTCAATCAAAGAAGCAGATGGTGAATGTCATGATTTTGTCTGAGACAGAATATGAATATTTTCCAATATGACATAAATGCATTTTACTACAGATTTTATTCCTGAATTTTAAATTTGATTTTCCAATTTTTTTCGTGACTAGCAAGAAAAAGTCTTAAGTCAAACAATGTTAATTATTGAAACATTTAAAAAGCTTCTGTGATTGCCTTTGCTTCCCCATTAATCCTAGATCCCTTTTCAAAGTATCCACCTGATTTACATGTTTAAACATGCATTAAATCATAAAGCACAAAATAAAAATTACTATTGTGTGCTCTCTAGATTTAATACACAGTAAGTTTAGTTTTAAATATAATCAAAATGGTAAATAGCTAGCTAGTATCTTCCAGTAACACCCATTCCAAGGTGTTATTTACAATGTGAAAGACGTCTTATTTCCATTAATTGAGCTATTTCAGAACCAAGGTATAAAAAATGAAAAATCCAATCTTCTCCTGCCTTGCATCAAAGTGATAGCATCTATTACCAGAGGCTGAAATTTTATTCTGAAACCAACCCCTCTATGATGAAATAGTACCATATAGATGAGAACTATCTTTAAAAAATCTAGTAGGACATCTTGCAGACAAATCTTTAGGTGCAGTAATGTATTAACCTTTTCAACTCGTTTTATATATTCTGTTGACGTTTTAGTTTATAGAAACTTTTTGAACAGCAGTTATCTCATAATTATAATTTTTGCTTACACAATCATCTTAAAGCACCACTTAATAAAAACTACATTTTTTAACATCATCTCATTTATAATGATGCTAGACTCATTCCAGACCAAATAAGGTGAGTATTCCAGATTTTTTTCTAAGAAGTTAAAATTGCTTCTACGGGAGAGTTGCCCTTACAGTGTCAGGGAGTTTCTTTACAAAAATATTTAAATACAGTACATAAGACAACTAGGTTTATATTGCTTGAATTTAGTCTACCAGTTTAGTTTTTATTTAATTTTTTATTGTTCAATGACATATGCACACGTCTTAAGAGGGCTCTAAACCCCGCGCTGAGAAACGTAAAAACTGCTTTGCGCGGTCCAAGATACTGGCTTTATTTACTGTCATAAAATTATAAATGAAACATCTATTTAAAGATAAAGACATTTTTGACTCGAATCACTTTTTAGAATGTTCGAATTCTCCTTCATTTCGTTTTTATAGGTTATTGAGTTACCCAATATTAAAACTAGTGCCAAAATAAAACTAGAGCTGTTATCGAAATTTTAAAAAGCGATTTTAGTCAGAAATTTATCTAGTTTCAATTTAGTATTGGTTTCAGATCGATATCTTTAAAGCTTTAGCCGCAATGTAGGACCGCGCAAATGCCTGCATGGTAATTTATTGCTAAAAAATGCGGTGATTCATGAGACCTAAGTGGCGAAAACCCGAACTTCTTAGTCGCAGATGGATTTTACTACTTCATTCATGAAAACCTTTCTTCATTTAACTTAACATCGATGGATGCAATGTAGGCCTACGACGACTGATATAAGTATGTATTTTCAAGGAAATAAATATATTCTTATTCTCTTATTCTCTTATTTTACAGACTGATTTACTCACTTAGAGTTAGTCTACTTCTTTTGAATGGCTCATTTCGTTTAAATTAAAATGTGCGTTCCCATGTGGTTCCTGATATAATCTAACCACAAAGTAAAGCATATAAGGTTTATTCGTAATGACAGTGCACAATATTTATTATGACATGACAAATACTGTATTTCTATGAAATAAATCATATAAACTACATTAACGAATCCGTACAGTAAAAATATTAATTCAATAATTCCGGCTTGATCAAAGCAATAAGTAATTTTATAAAAGTCACTTTCTATATTGACCTTTATTTTATTTTTAAAATATAAATACGGTAATGTTAACTTGTAACTCTTAATGTATTATAGTTCATTAATGTTGTGGTAGAAAAAATGCCTGGTCATTTATTTGTAATTTTATAAGAAGGTAACTTTGAGACAAATATTTTTCCTAAACAAGGACAGAAAAATATGACAGCCGGGGGATGGAGCGGGGTGGAGCGGGGTGGAGCGGCAATCCTTTTGAGAACTTTGAAGTCATGGTGCGAGGTAGTGTTAGGGCACCTCATACCACACCAGGTGTATTTCGTTGAACAGCCAATGAGAATACTTAGGACAGTAAAACTTGACATAAGTGATATTTAAACATTGTGCAATGTGAAGAAAAATAATAAAATACGAATTTAAAAAGTTTTCTTAATTACCATAGTACGTGTTGGTAGATGAATTTAATACAATATTATTATAAACTGAACAAATATAACGGTGATCGATTAAGGTAAACTTGGTTTACCGAAATCGATCACCATAACATTCGTAGCCTACATATTGCACTTATTTTTTTATAAATACAGAATAAGTATTATACTGTATGAAATTTGTACTGTGTGACGTTCACTTGTGTATTGAAATAAAATTGTTAAACTATTATTAAATTGCTCAAATAAGATGTTCTGCTCGGTTTGGTTTTGTATTAATTTAATGCATTTTTAAGTACTTGAGTTAATTACTGACCTAATTGGGTAGCTCATGATCAACTTGTGGCAGCCACACTGATCATCTTGGGTAGTCATCGTGATGGACTTGGCTAGCACTCGTGATCAACATGGCTAAAACTCATGATCAGCTAGGGTAGTACCCGTGATCAACTTGGGTGCCCTCCGTTATGGGCTTGGCTAGCACCCGTGATCAAAATGGCTAACACTAATGATCGACTCGTTTAGTACCCGTAATAAACTTGGCCATCCACCATTATGGACTTGGCTAGTACTCGTAGCTAATCAATAATGGGTGGCTAGTCAAGTAGACCACAGGTGTTAACCAACGTAAATCACTGGTGATTACACAAGTTCAGTTCACCAAGGGTGCTACTCAAAGTAATTATGGGTGGCTACGTAAATTGACCGTGCTCTGCCTAAGATTATTAGAGGTCCTACCTCTAATAATCTTAGGCAGAGTTGACCACAGACTCTACTCAAGGTAATCACGGGTTGCTTCAAGTTGACCACTGATCCTACTCAAAGTTATCACAGATACTACCCAAGTTGACCATGGGCCCTACCCAAGATAATCACACTTATTACACTCAAGTTGACCACTGGTGCTACTCAAAGTAATGACTGATAATACCCAAGTTGACTACAGGTACTACTTAAGTTAATTAGGCGTAGCTACTCAAATTAAGTACGGTTTCTCCCCTAGTGGCTACTAAAGTTGACAACCAGTGCTACCCAATGTAATAAGGGGTGGCTACTCAAGTTGACCAAGGGTCCTACCCAAAGTATTCACAAGTACTTGTACAAAGTACAAAGTAAAAGTTTTAAACTTTTAGTCAGCCTACATAAAAAAAAAGAAAAAAGCATATTATTTTTCACTCATATCCTCTCGCTACTATGGAGCCTAGTTACTGTTAATAGAGTTTATTGTTGTTGATTATTATTGATATTTATAATTATTTATTATCACTGTTATTGTTATGCTATTTATTATTTATTTGTTTGTTTGTGTTAACAGTGTTAATTATGTACGTGCACTGAACTGGACATGAAATCGTGGACTTTAAATTAATTGCATGTCTTCTTTCATTGAACATGCACAGTTTAATTGAGTAAATAACCTGTATTGTGCATGTAAAATAAATAAAAAAATTAATAAATAAAGTACTACCCAAGTTGACCACCTGTGCTACTTAAAGTAATCATAGGTACTACCCATGTTGATCACGGGTGCTACCCGAGATTATCACGAGAGGCTACTCAAGTTTATCATGGATGCTACCCAAGGTAATCAGGGGACTCATGTTGACCACGGGTCTTACCCAAGGTAGTCACAGGCACTAACCAAGTTCATCACCGTAATTATGGGTGGCTACCTAAATTGACCGCATGTTCTACCTAAAATAAATATAGGTCCTACCTAAGTTGACCACGGGCTCTAATCAAGGTAATCATGAGTGGCTTCCCAAATCACAAAGGATCCTACCCAAAGTAATCACAGGCGCTATCTAAGTTGACCACGAGTACTACCCAAGGTATTCACAGGTGTGACTACCCAAGTTGATCATGGGTGCTACCAAAGGTAATCACAGATATTACCCAAAATGATCACTGGTGATACACAAGGTAATTAGAGTTACTACCCAAGTTATCCAAGGGTGCTGCCCAAGGTTAATCACAGATAGTAACCAAGTTGACCACGGTTTATACTGAAGGTAATCACAGATTCTATCCAAGTTGACAATGGGAGCTACCCAAATCACATATAATAAGCAAAATGATCAGGGATATTACCTTAGAGGACCAAGAGTACTACCCAAGGTAATCACAGGTACTACCCATGTTGATCATGGGAGCTACCCAAGTCAATCACAGGTACTACTCAAAATGATTACTGGTATTATGGGTGGCTACCTAAATTGACCACGAGTGTTACCCAATATAATCGCAGGTACTATCTAAGTTGGCCACGGGTCCTACCAAAGGTAATCACAGGTAGTACTCACGTTGACCACCGGGGCTACCCAAGGTGATCACAGGCACTACCAAAGTTCACCACCGGTCCTACCTAAAGTAATCACAGGTACTACCCATATTGACGACTGTTAAGATAATTGCAGGTCCTAAGTTGACCACAGGGTCTACTCACGGTAATCAAAGGTGACTTCCCAAGTCCGGTCCACCACAGATCCTATCCTACCCAAAAAAAAATCACAAGTACTATCTAAGTTGACCATGGGTGATACCAAAGACAATCCCACATATTGACCACGTGTCCAACCCAAGGTAGTACCCAAGTTGACAACGGGTGACTACCCAAGTTGACCATGGGTGCTACTCAAGGTGATTACTTGGGTAGTGCCTGTGTTTACAGGTACTATCCAAGTTGACCATGGGTTCTACCCAAAATAATCACAGATACTACCCAAGTTAGTCACGGGTGGTACCCAAGGTAATAACTGGTACAATCCATGTTGTTCACGTTTTGAATGAATGTAACTGTTCTTAAAAGATCTATTACTTACAAATAATAGTGACTATAAAATTGCGACTTACTCAGCTAACTCATGTATCTGTATATATAATACTCTGGTAATCGGTTATTTAAATGTAATTATTTACTATCAATAAATTTTTCAAGCATTTATTTTATTCATTTTCGAAAAAATACCGTTGCTTGCCTAACATCATTTGCTAAATATGCAAAACTCAGACACTGTAACACAGTACTTAACCCTTGCGGTGGCTTGCATATTTCTGTCGGTTAGGTTCATGTGCTAAGCAGCAGCCTGCACATTCCGCCGCATGCCATATAATCATTTATTATTAAACACACATTGACAGTATCTCTATGAATTATTTATCACTGCAATCACAGAAAGATCCCCGATTTGCTGGCACTATTTCATTTTTGTTATGATGTGTTGTCATTGATTAAGAAAAAGACAACGACAACAAAATCTTGGAAGTATATAAGCAAACCTAGCCCAACCACTTGTTTCTTTTCAAATATAATATTTATTTGTATATTTACATTTTATTGCTTTTTTAAATTTCTTACATATTTGATCATATGTTTTGAAGATTATTAGTGTTTTTCTGAAGTGTATTGTAATGTTCATGTATGTATAGTGAAAAGAAAATTTCTTCCTGCTCAATTGGTTTTACATATAAATAACTACATGAAGTGTAGTTATTAATAAGTTAGTAAACCATCTCATAATTAATATTTTATAAAGCTTATAATAGTAATGTTATAACATTTTATAATTTTATTTTGTAAATTTTAAAATTGATTATTGTTAGTTGTTAATTAATTTTTTTAAACAATGGTTCTCACGGTAACACATTTTGTGATTTATACTACATACTGAATATTGAAGACAACTTTTTGTTTTACATTTTCTTATATATTTTATATTTATTTATTCATAAGACACCGATCGTTTATAATAAATAAATAGCTTTATCCTAAAGCTAGATAAAATTTACAACTCTTTAGCTATCTTAGGATTTATAATCTATTAATAATATATAATTTCCCAGGCATACCCCATTTTTTTTTTTATTTTGTATAATATTGTTGTTATTTAGCCTATTTCAGTAGTAAAAAAATTCAGACACATAATATATATTCACACATTTGGGCTTAAATAATCCCTGTTTCATTCTGAGTACAGGGATATGTAACATAACTAGGTTTATTAGATTTTACTATGTTTTATAAATTTTATATTAACGTATGCAAAATTACCAAAAATAGTCTGGTGTTTTTGACAAATGTAGTTGCCGCTACTAGGCCTAAACCAGAATGTCTCTATGGGGCTAAAGGTTGATTTTTAAACAGGAAGCTTTAA
This sequence comes from Stictocephala bisonia, assembly GCA_035578905.1. NCBI lineage: Eukaryota > Metazoa > Arthropoda > Insecta > Hemiptera > Membracidae > Stictocephala > Stictocephala bisonia. The sequence goes on along the minus strand of JAQJVL010000913.1, from coordinate 256,426 downwards.
CATAAGATAAACAAATAAAATTAAAAAATAATTAAATATTATCAAAAAAATATTATGCACATTAAATATTGACTTCAAAAATTGTATTTGTTAATAAGGTGCCAATTCTCAAGATTTTTGTATCCATTATTTGTAAAAACATTTCAAACTAAATTAATTTATATGACTAACAGAAACTCAGTAATAATATTTTTTTAAATAAAACTGTCCAACTTTTTCATCAACAAACAGGAGTATTATTGACCCACGCGCCCACCCATACACGTACAGTGTTATTGACCCACCTGCCCACGCATACACGTACAGTGTTATTGACCCATCCGCCCACCCATACACCTACAGTGGTATTGACCCACCTGCCCACCCATACGCGTACAGTGTTATTGACCAACCCGCCCACCCATACAAGTACAGTGGTATTAAACTAAGCTTTTTTATGTTATAAACCAACAGGTAACTTAGTGATACTACAAAAACCTATTATTTACAGCGACTGATAATCATCGATGTGATAACCTAGTGACGAGCTTTCTGCATTCCAATCAAGGCCGCGGCCTTCCCCCTCCCCGAACTCAATCCCCTAACTGATATTTCGTAGAAATATGAAGTCTCATGTGTACACACGTGCGCGTACAGTGGTATTAACCCAACCGCACACCCATACACATATGGTGATATTGACCCACCCATACACGTACAGTACGTGTATGGGTGAGCGGGTGATCAACAACACTGTACGTGTATGGGTGAGCGGGTGGGTCAACACCACTGTACGTGTATTGGTGGGCGGGTGGGTCAACACCACTGTACGTGTATTGGTGGGCGGGTGGGTCACACCACTGTTTGTGTATTGGTGGGCGGGTGGGTCAATACCACTGTACGTGTATGGCAGTGGCGGCTTTTGACCTAGTAAAGTGGGGGTTCACACACCAGGGGTTTTGGGGTGTACGGAGTACCCCACAAGTAAAAGCGCGCAAGTAAAATGTAAAAACTATACGCTTAAACATGCATTTTAAAATATTTTACAACATATTTTAACGTAGTTAAAAACCATACTTAACCAAACAACAGATTTTAAAAGGAGTGGGAGTGGAGCACACGGCAAGTGTGCACTGCTGGCTTCTACTACAGACGGCCCCACCACCACCTTCCAGACAGAACAGCTGATTAGGCATTGCATATACGCTATGGAGCACAACCGGGACTGTGCAACAGTACTGCGGGATTATCGGAAGCTAGCTGAAGGCGCCTCTTTGAGTTTTCTTACGTTTAAAAATTGAAATTTCGTAATTTCAATGTGTAAATAATTTAACCCAAACTTTAAATGTGGTCATTTTCTTTTTCAAATCTCACAGGGGGTTCACGTGCTCATGTGCTCTTATGGAGTAACCGCCACTGGTGTATGGGTGGGTGGGTGGGTCAAAACCATTGTACGTGTATGGGTGAGCGGGTGGGTCAATACCACTGTACGTGTATGGGTGGGTGGGTGGGTCAACACCACTGTACGTGTATGGGTTGGTGGGTGGGAAACAATAAAATTAAGTAAATGCAATATTATTTAGTTTAACTGTCACTGTAATATTCAATGAAAACATCAAAAAAAGATAATTAGTACTGTAAAATATGATTTAAGAGAGTTTAAAGTGAATGAACAGTTGAAATGTTGGCACAATTAAAAGAGTTCAGTAAGTATTTCCCTCAACTTGTAATTTTTATTATTCGTAAGTATAATGTATTAAACATTTTTAAAACTTTGAACAGCAATTACTTCCGACTGGATCAACCTTTTAAAATCCGGTTTGCGGCATTGTTTTTAGTCTAGGCTTTTAAAATGATGAACAAATCAAAATAGGCTGCCATTAAAAATGTTCTTCTTCTCCTAATGAGCCGTCCCCCAAAGATGACCTTTTGTCACCATGTACACAGAAAAGTAGCTTACTATTATCAGTAACGGTATGCCAAATTTGGTTGTGATATCTCTTGTTGTTTAAAAGTTTTAAAGTTGTCCTAAGAATTAAATGTCACTCCTGTATAATTGTATACAGTGCTGACTGCATTTTTTTCAGTAACAAGATGATTCAAGAGTTAAGTTATAAAACTTAAAACTGTACTTTCATAATATAATTCTTACAGATTTTTCTGTATGAAGCAATACATCCTACCTGATATTAAAAGTAGGTGTTCAAAATGTTTCCCCAGTATTCCCCATAACTTATAACTTTCTGTTATTTGTAAGTACAATGTAATAAACATTTTTTTAAACTTTGAACAGCAATTACTTCCGACTAGATCAACCTTTTTAAGTCCCATTTGGGGCATTGCTTTCAGTTTCACTGGGCCTTTAAAAAGATGTACAAATTAACATAGGCTGCCATTAAAGATTTTCTTCATACTCCTAACGGACCGTCCCCTAAAGATGACACTGATCACCATGTAAACAGAAAAGTAACTTACTATTACCAGTAGCAGTATGCCAAATTTTATTGTGATATCTATTGTCGTTAAAGTTATAAAGTCGTCCTAGGACTTAATTATCACCCTGTATACCTATCAGTAGCCTTCCTTATTCTTGTACATTTTGATAATATTCTATTTTAAATTGTCTTATTTTAAATGAGTCACTATATTTATATGGTTATTCGCAGTATTCATATTAATTTTCAATTCAAATCATGGTAAAAAATTATACTCGTTACAGTGACTCCAAGGCTTTGTCAGTTGAACTTACTCAGAATTTGTTTTTTTGTTTGTCTTTTCATTATTATTATTTTTTTTTTTTTTTTTTTTTTTTTTTTTTTTTTTTTTTTTTTTGAGAATTTTCTCTGATTTTATATATATATATGTATTCGTAGGAAATAATTTTTCACACATTGTCTGTAAAAATACATACTTATTAGCACTCTAAGGTTGATTTACAACTAACTGTAAGTCCACCCATATACGTACAGTGGTTTGAGTAGGCTAATGTTTTCTTAAAAGAGCCCCCTCTTCACTCCTCAACTACAGTATGTCCAGATGTCACTGGCCGTGCACAGACTAATTGTTGATTCAGTACATACTGTATTTATCATTTTATTCCACTAAATTTTTAATGCCTCATATGGATTTGTGTGTTGTTTCATTTGTGTTTATTATCCAACCACAATATACAGTAATACTGCAGTACGTACTGTATATCAATTCCAAACATAGTGTTTGTTTATTATAGAACTTTTGAATTATTTTTGCCAATTATAATTATTATAAATTGACTACAGTACATGGATGTAGTCAATGTACGTAGTGTAGTACATAATTAAAACTAACAATAAACAATTTGTTTAATGTGAAAACCAACCTCTTTTCAACAAATTTCGCCCATTTTAACCTCACTCAGGGTGTCCACACAAATTTTGTCACAACTTTCCCTGACCATTTCAGATAATTTTCTCTGACTCTCGCAATTTTTCAAAAATGCATTATAGTCTAAAATGTTGTATATTTTAAAAGCATTACATTAAAATGATTATTCTGGAGATGATTATCTTGCTATTGAAAAGTGTAAATAAACATTATAAAAGAAAGAAAGTACACATAGCTGGCCTAGTTCTATCTCCCTTTCTTTGTTCCTCCTTTTTTTACTAACATTTTATCGAAAATACAAATACATTTCTACGAAGCTACATTGCTAATATTTTCATTATGAACACTTACAAAAAGGAAACCTATAAGTAAAATATATAAGTCTCTCAAAATTAATCTTACAAATGAAGAAAAATTACCATTTAAATACTTATTTCAACACTGGAGAATACTATCAGAACATATAGGCCTTGATTGTACACCTAAAATAGATATTCCATCTAATAGGAATATTTGTACCTGTAATTTTGTTAGTTAGTAAGGCCTGCAACCACAGCTGGTTTAAACTGCATTACATTTACATGGGACTACAGTAGCGCTCAACAATGGATCACAAAAACAGCTGATATTATGAAACTCAACATTTAACATCGGATGGGAAATCTATTTGTGTATAAAATCAATTATATAGGACATTGCACTATTGACCACCACTTTAATTAATTGTAGAACATAACTAGAAAAATGCAATGTTAGTTGAGGTTACGGCCGACTATAGCATAAAACAATCCCCTCAAATTCATCACTGTGGCATTTCCTGCAATTTCCTGATTTTCCAGATTTTTTGTTCATTTCCCTGACTCTACCTGACCAAATTTGTTTCCCCGCCTATCCCTAACTTTCCAGAATGTGGACACCCTGCTCACTATCAAGAATACCTTGATAACACAAATATTTTTCTATCCCCTTCAGATTCGTATTTCGAGGTTTCACTGTAATATGGAAGGGTTGGTGGGTTGATAGAGGATTATAATTTTGCAAATTCAATTGTAAGCTTAAATCTTATTTTTTCAGTATTCTTGCCAATTCTACCTCTAATGGAGAGGACTGCGCACGCCCATTGGATTTTAAATATAAAAATAAGTTGATATGGGCATCACTTTAAAAGAGCAAAAAAAGTACCACAAACTGCATTTCAAAAGGATTATTCATTAAAATATTACGGTAATTCCAAAAAAAATTAACGCTGTAAATTCAGGTGAGACATTTGCAAGTACTTAGTTGTAATTAATTCCACTACATTAAAAATGTTCCGAATTGTTTGTAATAATATAAAAAAAAATCACTTACTGTGAATGCAATTTAACAAAAATGATAACCGTTTCCCTGACTCCAAAGTATCCCTTTAAAAATAAGTCATTGGTTATTTTCTTGTTGTAATAATTTCAGGTTAAGGCTGTAACCCTCCTAATGGCAGGTCAAAATCCCTCAGGACAAGCCATTTTTAGCCATCATTCAAGGTTTTTTTTTTTTTTATTTCATAAATAGATAATTATTTAAATCCAAATAGTGTTATATATTTTCTTGTTCAGAATAAAACAGAGATTTTATTCTTTTATTAATTTTTTAGTAAATATTTATATGTACATACAATATATAGTAGAAGTAAATAAAAAAAACCCCAAAAAGGGGGGCTACCATTTGAAAATAAACTAAATATGTGAAATATAAAATTCTGAGATAGCCAATTGGTGTCATATTTTATCTAGTTTAATAATTATGAATAATTAATTCTTAGCATTTTGATGAGTAAGCCTTTGCCAAATTTAATGCAATAATTATAAAAAACAAACTATATAGGCTAAGCTGTAAATAAATCTAAATATTTTACTTCAGAATCTTAATGGTGTTTTAAAAACTGATCAAAATGCACTGACCTTAGAGCAATAGTTTTGAAATATGGACAATGCTCCTACAAAGACCTATTGGACCTTACACGAATGTTAGTAGTTATTCTTTTTCAACTCAAGATTTTCTTCAACAGCTTACAGTACTTATTGATGCGGGAAATAAAAAGACAAAAATTAAGAAACAGGTTGATAAATTATGAAACATGTAATTTGCTGATGTCTTCATATTGCACATTTGATACAATCTTTCCACTCAAGGGTCCTGATGCCAGTTTAATAGTTACACAGTATTGTTTTGTGTTGATTTCCAATAATTCTGCTGTCAAACCTGTATATGCACCATTTAATACTTTAACTTTTCTACCCACGGCTGGTATTACAGTTTCCAAGTGAGCTTGATCAAGCTTCAATTTAGAATCACAATCTAGAAGCTTAACTTTTGCACAATACTTGTCTATTACCTTAACAACAACACCTTTCTTCTTAAAATATTTTTCTCCGATAGTGTCAGTAACAATTTTTACAACAATGTTTTCTGAGAGCCAGTAATCATTTTTAGCAAGTTTCTTTCTTTTTTCTTCTTCTTCTTTTATAATTGCATCGAGTGCTGAGAATTTCTTTTTTTCAGGTTTTTTAACAGCCTTATCTTGACCTCTAGATGATTCTGACTTTGATGATTGGTCTGATTTTGTGATTAACTTACTATTAACAAATGTCTTACTTGAAGAATTAGCCTTTGTTTCTGGTTTTTTGAATGTTGGGATGTTTATTGAGATTGGTTCACTATGTTCATCTCTAACTAGTTCTGTTGGTTTATTTATATCTACATTACCAATTTCTTTTCCTCTCTCAATTTGTTTTTCTAAAAACTCCATCATTTTTTCACTGTCATCTTTTTCCATCTTTTCTTTTTTAGCCATAGCTTCTTGCAAAGCTATAGTTTCAGGATCTCTATCTATGTACTGGACAAACCATCCTTTTTCTGTTTCATCAACAACACATTTGCCTTCTCTTCCAAGCCATTTGACAAAATCTGTTAAGGTTTCCCACTGTGTAGAGTTCATATGAAGATGATTTCTATCTGAAATATAATCTTGATAAACACGATTAGCATTCACTCTTTTGGTTCCAAATTGACGTTTTAAAAGCTCACAATAACCTTCTTCAAACTCTTTGGAAAACTCATCAATATACTTATCTGCATTGTCTGCAAACAGTAAAAGTTGACGCTGATGAGATTCAGAAGTTGTATGACACTTAAACCCATTTTCATCCCTGCATTGTTTTTGACACATCTGACAGTACCATCTAAGCTTCTGCAGACCTTTAGCTTTAATCTTATTAGCTATGAATTTTGGTGTACCCACTTCATGTTTTCCCATTGTTTTAATAAATTTATAAAGATGCTAGTTATAAAAACCTTACTGACACAAATTACTGAGCACTTAACCTAGTATTAACAAAATGTTATATCACACCTGTACAACATTTGAACCACCTGTTATTATACAGTTTAGTAGGGGAAATATCATAATCAACGACTTGTTATAATAATTAGCTATTATTATAATAAAAGACCATGTTATAAGCACATTTACACAAACTAACAATTATAACCGTCAGTCTAACAGTAGACAGAAATTAACCTCAACTTCAAGACTCAACTGACTCAACTTGTTATTATTTATTTTTTCTTACTACTATCACCCATGGAGAAAGGAAATATTTTGTTAAATGAAATCCTATAGATTATACCATAGATCTTCTATTTATTATTATTATTATTATTTATTATTTATTATGATTAACGGCATATGCCTTTTTAACAAAATTGTATACATGAAAACTTAGGCTGAAAATAGAGAACAGAAAAATAGAAAACAGAGGCTAATGAAATATGGTAATTACCAGTACTTAAAGAATTAGTTGGATAACAATATACAATTGAGAATAATCAATTAATATGCACATATAAATAAATATATGAATAAATATACAATAAATATTCAACAATTTGTTATGATATAGTATAAGTGATATAAGCGATAACAAGGATAAATATTTTGTAAATGTAACATAAATAATATCTAACAAACATGCAAATTCGAATATTAAACTATAAATAAACACACATAACATGATGAATGGTTTGACAATCAAGATGACTTTTAGACTGTAATGGGTGTGAATGAATATGGTGTTTGTCTCTGATGAGAGGATAGCATCTAATATTACTCCACGAGAGTTTCGTATAGAGTTAAACTGGTTCAGATTGTGCGTTCAGACCAAGTCACATTGGGTTCTAGAAGGCGAGGGTCGTGGAGAGATATGTGTCGGACTATTCCAGTCAAGATCGAGTTGATTAAGTCTCCCATCAGGAGGATATGGGAGAAAGAGTGAGTAGTTACGACCTCTTCCACCGCAGACGAATAATCATTATATTTGGTGATTGTGGTATCGGGAGGGATATAGGCCATTCCCAAGAAGGCTTTGTTACCTGGAGATGCAATCAAGGAAATAAAGAGCTGCTCAATAGAATCATAAGACGATAATAAACTATGTGATTTGAGACTATCCTTGACTGCCAGCAGAATGCCCCCGCCGCTCACCTTGTTGCTTGTTGCCGTTGATCTATCCATTCGGTAGATATTATAGGAAGGGAATCCAAGTTCAGCGTCATTGATATCGTGGCATAAGTTAGTTTCAGTGAGAGCAATAACATCGTATAGAGTAGAGGAGAGGGACAACCGCAGGTCATGAAGTTTACCTCGAAGTCCATTGACATTTCGATAATAAACCGAAAGCCTGCTGGAATGTCCCTCATTATTTAGTTTTTTGGCTTAATTGTTGTGATTCTTGGGACACCATGAATGTACTTTATCGTAAGATTCGACTCACCAGCAGCAGCTCTCCGACCCATTTCTTGACGTAAAGAGACTAGGGCGGCCCGTTCATTAGGAGTGCGGTCTCGGGAAATGGAGACATCAGATAGTGTAGGATGGACATCTTTAACTGCTTCATGTGAACATTTCTTTAGGAGTGACGACGCTTCACTTTGGGAGCAAAACACTACTTTTAGTGGCCGAGTATTGCGGCTTGATTTTTGCCCCAACCTGTAAAAGGTCACCTGATCAGACTTTAATTGAAAAACATCCAGTATGGTTGTGAGCTTCTTTCTATCGTCTTCTTTAATATCGCTTGGGTTGCTCTTCTCACTCTCAGGGACTTTGTGGAGAAGAACATTTTTTAATCTGCTGGCTCGATCATTAACTTCTGCGACAGCTGCATCTAAGGAAGTGTTAGCGTTATTCTCAAGTGTATTTATTTTTTCAGTGATTAATAAGACTTCTGTTTTAATGGTGGTAATATCATTATCAAGTTGAACAACTTTGTCTTCTGTAGTGGCTATCCTCGGCTCCATAGCTGAAAGACCCGCCTTCATCGATGAAACTTCAGTTTGGATTTTGTTTATGTCTTTGGCTAAATCATCTATTTTATCTACCTTGGTTAGGAGTGCATCCAATTTTGTTAATACAGATGTCATTTGTGTGGACAGTTTGTCCAGAGGCTGGTCCGTTGGAATGAGGCAATCAACTCTGGAACAAATCCACTTAATCTTGCTATCACCAGATATGCGCCTGTATTCGCTCTTTGACATCCTTACGCATTCTCTGTGAAACCATCTTTTACAGGCGTTGTCACAGCAAATCCCCTCTTCTGTGTCTAAAACAGCTTTCATGCAGACAGGACAAAAAGGTAAAGACATGATGGAGGTAACAGATATATGGTGCAACGTCTTCTAATTATTTACGGTAGTCAGGAAATGTTTAATGTTTTCAAATGTAAATATTGGTAGTTTTAGGTTAAGCAATTAAATTTTTAGTTATTATTAGTTAATTTAAATTATTTTATAAAAACCTGTTTTGATATTCGAAGATTATTCCTAAATGTTACTGAAAGTCATAAAAAAAATCCACTAATTTATCAATTAATTCACAAATTTCTATTATACCTTATATTATAATATATGGCCTATAATTAAACTATCTAGGAAAAGTCATATAGCATTCATTATGGAAATGGACGTTATGTAACATAACAGGGTAAATAACAATGTTGTGACGTGACAACAGTTATCCCCACAACGCGTTGCTGAAAACTCCCTGTTATTTTGCCAACAGCCTTGCAACGTACAACCACAGATAACCAATTTATCTGTGGTACAACGGTATTCGTTGTTTATCTATCCAGTCGTTGGCGTTGCCGGAAATCTATAGTGGCAACAACATAACTAGTCATCCCTGTAACGCGTTGCTGGAAACTCCCTGTTATTTTGACAACAGCCTTACAACGTACAACGGTATTCGTCTGTTTAGTATATCTATCCGGTCGTTGGCGTTGCCGGAAATTTATCTATAGTGGCAACAACATTTCATGTGATTTAAATCAAATCGATCTTTATTGCAGAAACTTCTAAGTACATCAGTAAGCATTACAAACGTCAAGTGAACTTAAAACTAATAACATTAGTTTATTATAGTTTAACATAGTTTAAATACACTGTAGTAATAACAATATTACTACAGTGTATTTACAAAAGTAGAGAAACATTATGGTACAGTAATAAATTATAAAATATCAAAATCTAGAATGCTAAAACACGAAAAAAAGACATTTTATAAACGTTTTGATAAGCAGTTAAATTCTATACAAAAAATAGCGATAAATATATTCAGAAAACATTTGTTCTACCAGTAGGCTTAAAATAGAATACGTGACATACATAAAGTAAAAACTATACATATTCAAATGCCACTCCAAAAAACCATACGTTTGCTTTACATTTATGTAATAATTAAATCATAAAATTTACAAACAATCATCTGTAGGCTACGCATAACGTATATTAAAATATTTCAAATTGTTTTATACGTTTTATAACCATTAAAAATGTTGCCCTTTTAAAATTGGAAGTTATTTAAAGGAAATATGACATTATTGTAGTATTTAAATAATTACCATAAAAACAAATTAGTATAAACAAATTAGTGTATATCTAATTAATTATTTTTGTTGTCGAAATGATTTGTATTTGATATTGAATTTACATAACCATGTTAATTTAATAACACTTTATTTATTTATTCCAAACAGTATGAACAATAATAATTTATGCTTTGAGTTTTTTTACACAAAACTACATGTGGCGTAGTTTTATATTTTTTAAGAATTAATAGTAATATTAATATATATGTAATGAAACTAACGTTATACTCGCTTTAAAAAGTTAAGCTGTAGTGTATAGTTAACTTTTCAGACCTCGAACAAAACTCACTTCAAGAAGTACATCCTCCTTAAGTAAAATAATCAAGATTCTGTTAAAAATTTTAGCATAAGCCTGGAATAAATAGATATTAAACTTGTTATTGTTTTACTGTTGTTTTTCTTATCGGTTGATATTGTTCTTAATAACCAATTGTTCATTTTATTTATTGTAATTTTGAAAACAATTTATTTGTAATTAAATTAATTATATCTGAAATGAAATGAGAAGCGCCTTTATTTAATAGGTGGAGTTAGGACTATAGACCAGCCTTTCTAACTTTACCTTTGAGGTTTGCGGGCTAAACTGGAAAATCGATAGAGGCAACGTCGTATCCAGACCACCACATCCCTCCTCTAAATTTTTAATCTGGTGACTCACAATTGGGAATAGTGTAAGAAGATACAAATATATATATTTTTAGTGGGAATTAAGATATTTTTATTGTTTGACTAGGAAGTACATTGTTTACTAATCATAAATGTCAACAACTAAGTCAATCGAACAATGTTAACTTATAAAAACTATCAGGCACTCACTAGTTGTGAATAATCTAGACCGGGACAGGAAGGAGTTAAGTGCTCAAGATATATAATGTTGCCACGTTATGCTCCCCTCAGAGGTAAAGTTAGAACGGCTGGAATGTAATAAGCATTCTCTTCCATTCAACTTAGCTCTATATTTTGACATCAATTATTGGCTTATAATTCATTATTATATATAACTATAATATGATAAATAAAAGTAACCGTATAATATGTCATTACAATACCCAACTATTTTTAGTTTAAAGTCACAGTGGTGTAAGTTCAGAAATACTATAACGTATGTCATAAAAAAATAGACATAGTCCGTTTTATAAAAATATTTCCTGGTTAAAAATAAATCCAGAGGATCGTTATAATAATAATAGCTCCTTATTATTAATTAGTCCTACCATATATAATATATTCATACATTACATGATATATTCATGTTGAAACATAGTTTACAAATTTGTTCTGCATTGTTGCCATACATGAGACACCTCTCTGGTATTGAAGTAAAATAAGATTATAAATAGCATATTTAAAAATTCTAGCATATGGTTGTTAGATTGAATTCCAATGAGATTGTTTATTGTTTTGTCGTCTGCAGATATTTTCTAGATTACTTGAGAAGTTTTATTAATTTGTGTTCAAAAATGTTTTTAAATTATTGTTTCAGTATTTGAGTAATTTAGCAGCATCAGTTGATTATTGAGTATAGGGCTTTTATTTTGTAAGCTCTTAAATTGGGGAGTTCTGTTCTTTATTATATAAATTTAGCCATATGTAATGTGTAGATATATTTTATAGAAATATATCACAACTTAAATTAAACTAAGAAGTGTATAGTCTTACAATGTCTTTCTCCGGAATTTTTAAAAAGGCTTCACATTTTATTCTTGGAAACCAGAATGAAACCCAACCAACTCAACTCAACAATGAAGGAGAGGTTATATTTTGTAAGTAATCACACTGATTCCACTCTTTAATCATATATCACTCTTTTATGACTAGGTAGGCCATGTTACATAACACTTTGGTTATTTACACTTTCTAGACACAGTTGGGTAAGTTAAAATCATGTCTAAACTTTCTGGGATCATAGTTAATTTTTAATTTAGTAGGGTAATGATTAGCGATGGGACAAACAACTGAAAATATTCATAGGATGTTTAGTAGATGATTCCTCCATTTGTAAAATAAAAAGTTTGTACTTATTTATTCAATATTGAAGATCTGTAGTCTTTTTACTTTGTGGTAATTACTTACAATATTTAAAAGTATAATTCTATATTTACAGAACCATTTTTATTTTAAAAATATTTATAGTATGTTTTAATGTTCACCAAATTGGAATTATCAGAGTTAAAAAAATTAAAAAAGGTAATTTAAATGTGACTGAAAAATTCTCCTATCAAAAAGTTAAATTAATTATACACCTCAGTTTTAAATATAATATGTACATATTAAACCTAGATTGTGAGGAACGACATAATTTATATGACTCACAAAATCCTTCCTAAAAGCGAGGAACGGCATGATTTATGCTGTTGCATTAAAAGCAATAATACATATGTTTATTAACAAGCAATCACTATAAAGTTGGTACTAATCGATGCAGAATGTTCTGCTCTATACATATCAGATTTTTAATAATTTTTGTATGCCATTTTATAAACGTTGGAAATAAAATTAGACCGTGCAACTTGGAACACCCGCCAGGCAAACTGTGTAAAATTGCTGATGTTTGTCATATCATTGAAGAATAACCAGAAGACGGAATAAGACGTACCAAATATCACTCTGTAGAGAATGAAATACTCTATCCAACAAAACAAATTCAATCTCTTAGCTGCATTGGGTGCAGCATACCAAACATCTTAGCTGCAATGTTTTTGTATACCCTTGTTTACATGATTTCCCAAAAGCAAGGTACAGCATAATTTATGCTGTTGATAAAAGTTAAGCTAATAATTTATTTATTGAGATATAAACTAAAAAAAAAATAGCTAGATAGACATAGAGTTGACAAGTTGATCGGTGCCACTTCTAACGAATTTCGTGCAGTAGGTTGGCAATGGTCATGTGACAAGTTTTCACTTTACTGGAAGAAGCAGAGTCCGTTAACACCACGGCCACAATAGACATAGCCATTTTTACTTGTTGCGTGTGTGATTTTCTTTGCGAGTGTTTTATTCACTGTACATGTTACAAATTACTATTTGAATGAATAAAATTATGTGTTGTGTTTAGTATGGTAATAGTACAATGTGTTATAGTGGGTTTTAGCGTCTAAAATAATCAGAAATAGTGAAATTGAAACTTAAGTAGGAACTAGCCTAAAAATTTATTTTTATCCGATTTCAGCAAATGTGTGTACGGATAGGGTAGTAGTGTAGCCTACTTATAATAATCTTAGAAAAAAATAGTATGTATTATTTCTGTGCAATCTAAATAGATCGTTTATTTTATTTACGTGAAAACAATATGACATAGTATGTTATTATATAGTGCGAAAACCTTATTAATGGCACTAAAGTAATAATTTTTTATATTTATGTTCAGAAATATGTGTTCTATCAAGTGTCAATGTTCTAAAAATTCCCAAAAAATATTTTATATTTTTTACAATGTTTACAATATGTACTATTTTTCTAGTGTCGTTTACACAATTTGCGCATACTAAGTTATGATGTTATAAGTTTTATACTTTTTGGAACATTTTCATATATTTTACATTTTCTTGCAGCTAATAGATTGTACTAATACAGTACATTTAGACAACAATTATACACACCCCTTATTTTTAGAACACACAATGTAATTTTGCACTGACATTTTTCGTTTCCATGGTAAAATTTGTATTTTTCCAAATAAACTAAAAATATAAAAATTTGTGTATGGGTGTATGTAAAAATTTTACATTTTTTACATAAAAATATAACATTTTATATAAACAAACACTTCCAAAAAAACCTACTAGTTTATCTAAAATATAACAACATTATTATAGTCCACTAAATAATAAAGAATTTGGTTATCTTGGAATTATTTATAAACATTTTTTAGTGCTCCTGAAAAGGGTTATAAGTTATAATTTACATACAAAATTCAAAAAAAGTTTAAATCCTTTTGTGACAGTAATTATTTACTATTTCTTTTTGTAAGTGCTGATCATATAGTTTTTTTGTTCTTGAGAAGAAAAACAATATGATAACATTTACATTTGGAGCATATTTTGTATTTTTAATGATTTTTACAAAAAAAAGCTTGCACAGCGCCGAAAAAAGGACCTAGCAGTAGGGAGCACACATTGGTTCGCCTGATGCTCACGATCTAGGGTTAGTTGAGAAAGCGAAGAGGAATAGACAGTGAAAACTATGGTAAAGAAAACCTCCAAGAGGCAGCCAAATAGTTGGGAGAAGAGAAAGACAGAACAGATTAATCATCTGTTCAGGTTGGAGCAGATGAATCCTCCATTGCTTGTGGGAGTACGTAACAGGTGAATTCTCCATTCCTGGCTTCCCTCTTAATCAACGAGTTCAGATGTTTCTCATCTCTAGTAATGATTGTTAAGATACAGGCGAATATAGGAATTGAATGAGTGTAGATGAACCAGCAATTTCAAATACATGTAGAAGAGAAAGTGGTGGAAGAGAAAGTCTGTGTGTCTAATGACTTCTAAGCATATCCTCTAGCTTGTGAGCATCACAATTATTGGCCCTCAAACAGTTGGTATTATTGTCCCTCCCAAAACTAATTTGGACAGCCCCGTGTGGTTACCATAACCCAGATTATTATATTAGGGTATGTAAGAATTCAATATTTTATCTTACTTGCCATTTGTTATTTTCTTACAACATTGATTACAATTTAATTAAATATTATATACATTTTAGCTATTCTTTCGCCCTTTTATTTTTCTATTATATTTTGATATATTCATAAGGACTACGTTACTTTTTATGTCGTTAAGATTTCTTATATCATAGCCTATTTCATTCATACTAGATAGTGTAAATGTAGTATTTCTTGCTTCGTTTACTTTCTAAAATTAATCAATCTAATTTTGATTTTATAATATTTTATTTTGTGTTCAAATATCTCAAAACATGCTTTTTTACATTAATTATATGTAGCAGTTATTTAAAAATCTGCCGAGATCCACTGTTCCATTTTCTCTTTTTATATTAAATCAAATATTTTGATGCCCACTCCAAACTGGTTGTATTACCTAGGGAGTGACCTTCTTATTCCACAAATATTAAGTTTGATTAAGTAATATAATTAAATTTATTTTATTTATTAATTTCAATTTTTATGTTATCATTTATAATATTTTGGAAATTAAGACATTTGGTTATCTAAACTGTACATATATGTGTAATCAATGTATGTGGAATAAAATTTCTTTTGAATTTTGGATATGAAAATTACTAAAACTCTATAGATTTTCATAAATCCTTAGAAATGCATGTTTATTTACTCCATGTATGTTAGGTTAAATGGCTTTGCTGTTTTAGGTTTTGAGAAATATCCAATAAAATCTTAAATCTTCAGTCATTGAGACATAGGAAGTGTGATGATGGACTCAAAACATAGAATATAAAATGTTTTGAATGAAATGTTTGTATTACAGTATTAACATAGAAACACTTTACTTTTTTATCTCTTTTTAGAGTTAATGAACAGTTTAAAATAGATTTGTCAATTGATAAAACTCCAAGAAAAGTTTCTTTTAATATTACACTTATTTGATAATTTAATTTATCTGTTTAGGTGTATATTATATTTCACTAATTCCAACACAAAAAAAATCCCAAAATGAAAAAAAAAAACTTTTTTGTTATTCTCTCATTCCTCTGTAACTAAATCTTTTAATTTTCTACTTTGTTGCTACTTTAATTCCTTACAACCTGTTTTAAAACTAAATCTCTGATTTTATTTATATATTTGAGTCAAAGATTCTAAACTAAATCAGTACATTCATGCAATAAAATTATGTTAACGAAAAAATATGTTAACTTTTGAACAAAAGTTTTGTACCGGCACTTATAACTTTTCTTAAGTTATGAGTACAATTTCATTCAAATAATTAATCTGAGCCAGTATTCCTTATTGTTTTCTTAAAGATATACTGTAGCTCAAAGAGCTTTACAAATTACATCGTTTGAATCCAGGTCATTTATATTGAGAGTATTCCGCTACATCATTTTTTCCAGGTAAGAATAATGTCTGTGTACATCCTCCAACACTCCTTCGACAGGATACAGACATAATTCACCACCCTGGGTATTTGACGCTCACCTGCCAAACTAGCAGGGTCACTAACAAGACCACCTTGGTGCTTACATGGATCCCTAACTCTTCTCTCAGGCGCAACCCGTCTTCGGTCGAACAGCGAAGTCTCTCAGCTTCTAGGTGCGTTACACTTTGTAATGAATTTAATCAGAAAACAAATGTGGATAGTTGCATGTATATTATATTAGGTTTATAGAATTAACCTCATACTTTTTCAGCACTTGAAAGAATTCAGTTATTTCATAATGTCCATTTTTGCTATTGTGAAAAGCGTTGTATTTATTCTCAAAAATGCTCAAAAGGAGTTACAAAAAAGAACTAATATCATCTTATAGAATTTACATTTCATTTTGCTATAGAATATTTTTGTTTCAAAGACTAACTGTATAAGGTAACACTATGTTAAGTTATATTGAGTATACAATATACAATGGAGAGTTAGGTTGGTGAGATCAGCTGTTTAGTGCTAAATTTCAGTATATTCAACTACCTAAAAACAGACAACGCTGTAACATTTTGTATTTTTTCTGGTTTTAGAACCTCAGTATTATTTCAGAAACTTTCAAAAGCGCCCTGAATGGCTTTGTTTTGTATTTGTTTATATTTAGCCAAGATCCTAATTTTTCAAATAACATGTAAAGCAATTCAGTTGAAATTGACATTAAAGCTAATTAAAATTAATTTATTAGTAAATTTCTGTACAATTATACCTTCGTGCTGTAGCCTTCAGCTAAAAAATATGTTTTCATGAGCTTTAAATCTTCAGATACGCTCTACTGGTTTAGCACTCAATATTGGCAGCTCAGACTTTTAAATTCAGATACCAATCTATGTAATATTTTGCTACACAAGTATGTTGATACTCTGTATAGGTAATTTCTTTTGGTTACCGGTACTTTAATGATTGCTAAATTCTATCCTTTTGTCGCTAGCTTTTATCAACTGAGAATACAGGTTAGATTAAAGGGTACTAGGTCAGGAATTAGTATATTGGAGAGATAGGACATCAGCAAACTTACCTTAGAAGACAAATTCACTAACACCAGAGTAGTAGTAACATACACAAATGAAATACATAATCACATGAATTTTCAGTGGCCACTGGCACTGAACATCGTGTGATTATGTGTTTATTTTGTGTATGTTACTACTACTCTGGTGTTAATGAACTTGTCTTTTAAGGTAAGTTTGCTGATGTCCTATCTCTCCAATATACAAACAACTGAGAATACATTAATACTCATGTGCGAGGTTATCAAAGTTGTTTTCCTTATTTGTTAACCTCGGTCTAATACCTTGTTCGATCTAACAGGCTTAAAATTATATTGCTCCTTCATCATCTAATACAAAATTTGTTCTATTTTGGTCAGCTATTATAATAAATATTATATATTTCCAATATTATTTCAATGGGAACAATTTTGAAAGGTCTCTTCTTGGACCCCATATTATTATTTTAAGAGGACTGAGCATAGAACCTATCAACTACAATCTCCACAACACTTTGTCCCCAAGTAGCTGGATTACAGCACTGTGTCATAAGTGCAGACATTTTCCTATTGTATTTTAGTATTTAGAAAAAACTATAAGAATATTGGGATAGATAAATTTTATACACTGAAAACGTTTTCTTTAGTACTATAGAAAATAAGTTACATACAGTTATTGATTGACTGTTAATGTTTTGAAGAAAACTGTGTTTATTTGAACAGTGTATAAATAAGACTGTTCAAATAAACACAGGTAATATAAATAAGAATTCAATCAAATTTATAAAATTCTCTCAAACATACAATAAAATCTGCCATACATGTTTTTCAGTAGAGAGAAGCAATGTTTCTCTGTATTGGCTGCTACTTAAGAATTAAAAACATACATAATTCTTTGTTTTTTTCTTTGGACCTCAAAAATGTATCTATTTATACATTATCATTTACAACATTCTAATTTTTTGTAGTTTCTGGGGCATAAATAGTTTTTAATAAAACTATTTCTAACATGATCTATTATAAACTTAGAGCATTATTGACACTTAGAGCATTGTTGACACTTAGAGCATTGTTGACACTTAGAGCATTTTTGACACTTAGAGCGTTGTTGACACTTAGAGTGTTGTTGACATTAAGAACATTACATAATTACATTTAAGCTTTATTTTAAGCATAAAAGAAAGGAGGAATGTGGATTTTTTTGTCAAATTATTAAATTTTGAATATTGTATTGCATTGTCTAATTATTCATTAGTATGACACAGATCGTCAAGATATGTGTGAAAATGAGGGGCGAATGAGTGTGTGATTAGTATAGATGAACGAGTGTAGTCATTGTTACTAACTAAGGTCGACTATTCCTCAGAAAGAGTTATTTATTACTAGCCAGGGCAACTAAGGGACTTACAGCTTTAAGTGGAATCCGAACAAGGCACTCTCATTATCTATATAAAAGCATTTTTGTCTACTAAATTTTGGATGCTTTGTTATTTGCAAAAATACTTCTTCCCAATGAACGTTGTTATTGACTAGTTGCAATCTATGGCTCTCTACAAAATTTGTGTGTCTTGTATTATATGTAAGAGCTTTTTTACGTTAAGTACATTATTTATCTAACTAGGCCCTATATAGAATGAATTCATAAATGTAAATTGAAGGAACATTTAAAAAATTGTTTTCAATAAAGCAAGGTCTATATGATTCCTATAAAAGGGATAGGTTATAAAAAACGCCTGCAAATAAGCCAAAAAGAGGCCGCCAGAACAGAGATGCACCACTGCCAGATCTAGGGTTAAGACATAATATATATTTATAAATCTGCTTATTGGTTGGCTTCTAAATTTTTTTTCTAATTTCTATAACTGATTTCAGATGTGGAGAGAGAAGAAGACAGTCCAGTGAGTCAAGTGCTACACCTGAGTCTCAGAGGAGAAGTTCAGTTGACAGCATTGGATCTCATTCTAGTGTACCAAATTCTGATTGGCTGAGAGCTGTTGAAAACCGATTGAAATATGATAGTACACTATCTTCTCCAGATAACTCCATTACAACATTAGAAGACAATATTAAAGGCAATATAGTGATTGAAGAAAATAACATCAATTCTAAAACAAACTGTGAACAAAAACTGGACAGTTGTGACATTGTGCCAAATATAGTAATCGATTCTAGTCGTCCTTGCATAGAAGATAATGTATCGAATCATAGAAATCCAATTTTAGATACATCTGTTAATGTAGAAAATATTTTAGTACAAACTACCAAAGATAAAACCCTTTTTATGGATAATCAAGAAAGAAAAGTTATTGACGGCGAAAAAAATGATGTAACACCTGCATGGATGGTTTCCCCAGAACTTTTAGCCCTGCGGCATAACCTCAATTTTCCAGACAGTGCAACAGCTTCTCCAGTTATTCGTAGAACTCATAGAGTCTGTCGCAAGTTTGCTGTTGATTTAAGTAATTAATTTTATTTTGCACTTCTGTGTTATGTTTAGAATATAAATTTTAGTTTTATCATAATAGTAATGATTGTATATATAAATATGACAACATTGTGTGAGTGAAAATTTAATGGTGTTAAGAAAAAAAGACAAAAATACAAGTAATGCAAGTAAACAACCTTTACCATAAAAACTCTGGTTTCTATAAAATATATAAAACATAAAAAATGCTAATTACAAAATTATTTTTGTCTAGGTCAACTTAGCTTGTCCGATGAAAGAAATACATTAAAAGTACATTAGTATATGAAAATTAGACGTTGGGTTATAGAGCACTGGACCAGGAAGACCTGGCCAGGAGAGAAGTGTATTACCAAACCTATCCGAGAAGGTAAGTTCACAAACACAAGTTTATATTAAAGACATGTCAGAACGGACACAAATATGTGGTACTACTAACAGAAACTGATGAGGTACGATGTAACTTTAATGTAATGGTGTTTAAATGTAAAATAAGGTTGCACCTCCTCCTCACTATTTCTACCTACCTGAAGTTAATTATAACTCTAACAGTCTCTCTGCAGCCCAAACAAGATGACAATGTCAGTGTCTTATGAGTATATTATGTTGTTTTAGTGGACTTCTAATGTGTCTTAAAGCTTTTGGTGTGTGGTAAGGTAGCTTCTGCACCATTTCTCCTATACTATTTGAAAATGTAACAGGAGAGATGAAGTCGAGAGCACTAAATTTTAATTGATTTTAATATAATGTATTCACTACCGCCACAACTAAAAAATTGTGTTTTAAAATTTATAAAATTTTGAATAATTATCTAAATTTATTTAAAATAAATTTGTAACAGCAATGTAATGGCGAGTGACTCTGTAAAATAAGATAAAACTTAAATAATACTTTTGTAAAGAACTTAAAAAGTTTATATATTTATATTATGCTTGTAATGTTACTAAATTGCCAGAACCTTTTGCCCAGGTGAAATGCGTTCTTTGCGGCTTTTCTTCAGTGACTTGGCGAATACACAAGGTCAGCTGGTAGTAGCTTCACGTCAATGCCAATACAAAATTCTTCATTTTCATCATGGAGGGCTGGATCGAATAGCCGCTGTCCTGCAAACATGGAATCTCCTCACTGTGCGTGGCTCTCATGACCTGCCATACCGCCACTTCATGGTCTGTAGGTAAGTGAAGAGTATACCCTTCTCTGTGTGCTTGGTTCTCATGAGCTGCCATACCACCACTTAATGTTCTGCAGGTAGGTGAAGCACATACATAGATATTGACCCACCCAGCATCCCATACACATACAGTGCCTTTGACCACCTACTCCGCCAAACACATACAGTAGTATTGATCCTTATATACACGTACAGTGGTTTTGATACCCCCACACCTCTTCAGTGTATGCTGTTCTCATGACCTGCTGTCCCGCCACTTTATGGTCTGTTGGTGAGTAATTAGAGTATAACTTCCTCAGTATGTGTGGTACTCATGACATTAACGTAAAAGGCTATTTTCCTTCAAAATACTCTCCTTCTGCAACAACACACTTGCCCCAATGATTATACAGTTGTTCAAAACACTGAAACTTATTTTCTGAAATGTCTTTCAATGCTTTTGTTGCATTTTCTCTGACAGCTTCAGCATCCTAAAATCATTCTCCTTTCATTGACAGGTAGATATCGGGCATAGCAAGATGTAGTAACCCAGTGCTTGGTTAGGTAGCTAGGTACTAACAGGGATTGATGTGCAGGACCATTGTCATGCAGCAAAATCCAATTGTTTCCTGCCTATTTTTCAGCCTGTTTCCTCCTAATGTAAAGGAATTTCTTTGTAAAGTTCCTTGTTCACTGTTCGACCTTTGGGTTTGAACTCATAGTAAATTACACCTTGCAATCAAAGAAAACCTCCAGCATAACTTTTCCCTTACTTTGTCCAAGAAAAATTGTTCACTCCTTGGCGATGTTGTTTTCCATTTAGAGGACTGCTGTTTTGTTTGAGGGCCGTACATAAGCTAAAGGTTCTTAGTTCGAACCCAATCAGAGTCGTAACACATTTTGAAAGGGATCAGCTGATAACCACCGGCTGTTCATTTGTCATTGGGCTATTAATTAATAACATTTTCTAAAGAATAGTCGGTAAAACTTTTTAAAGAATTAGTTTGTAACAATGACTACATTCACTCATCTACATTCATCACACTCATTCGAAATCCATATTCACCAATACCTTGACGATCGACATCTTAAGAATAAATAAATAAAAAAAACCATTTTTTTTCAACAGTAAGAATTTTTTTTAATCAGGATCTGCATCAGCTTTAACAATAAACTCACCAACCGTTGTCATCCGTTGTTCTTTATGGTCTAAAGTTAACATTTTTGGAACCACTCACAAACAAACTCGATGCATGTATAAATGGTCATGAAGAATGTTGAGGGCACTGCTATGTGCTAAATTTCTCAAATGCAATTTTCTTATTCGTTTTATTCTTCTGTTTGTACGGACAGTATGCCGAATTCGCTCAATTTTGTCATCGGTGTTGCAGTCAAAGTTCACTACAAGGGTCAGCTTCAATATTTATGCAAAAGTTTATGCCATTTGTAAACTTGGCTTTTCTTCATCGTATCATCTTCGTATGCTTGAATTAACATTTGAAGTGTCTTAGAATGTGACTTTTGAAGCAAAACCCAAAATTTGATGTCTGCTCGTTGTTCATTAAATGGCATTTTGAAAAAGTGACAATTTAAACAATCAAACACACGAAACACACTCTCCACAGGGGAACAATGGCGGCTGAGCGATACTGGTGCTATCTTTATTCCTTCTCCAGAAGTAGTACCAACTACTACCAGCAAAATTTTACTGGCAACAACGCTGTGTATATCTGGACTCCAGGAACTTTTCTATTCTGCCTCGTATACTGTACTGTTCAACAAAACGTGTATTGTAAGTATAATAAAGGCACTACGTACTATAGTAACTACATTGACCACTTTTCTTTTAAATTTAACAGTTCAAGCAGTACACTTCTTTTTCGTTTTATTGTGAGAAACGTTAGCCATATTGTCTATCACACTGAACGATACTGATAAAGCTGTACTGTCTAATGCCACCTGCAATTCTAAAAGTCTCAAAAATGGAAGTTGAAGTTTTCCTGTTTCGACAAGAATAAATCGAAAGTATAAATTCATCTTACTGAAGTTTTAACTGTAAGAATTGTCTTATAAAGGTTGAATTCGTAGTATAGAGATTTTTGGCTCTTGATATTTGTGCTATAAGGGTTTCTCGTTGCTTAGAAAATCGAATAAAACTTGTTTTATTGAGGTAGTCGAACCTTAAAAATCATGTTTTAAAGGTACTGTTAACATTGAGTGTTATGAGAGGTTCAAGAGGATTTTTTAAAAAATCGTTCCATCTAAGATTTCATTCAATTGAGATTCGTGCCATCAAGGTTCTACTCATGATATGTGTGAAGAGCACTAAAATAGATCCCTATCTATTAGTTGGTAATTATTATTTTGGTGGGTAATAAATCAACTCATGATTTTGTTGTGACATCATGATGATTGAATCCTTTGAACCCTATTATTAAATGTCTTTGGAGTCAAAACTGATGTAAGAGTTTTGAAGATTTTTATGTCCATGTAGGGTAATTAAATTATAGATGCCAAACTCCATTCCAAAGTTGAAGTTGTCAAAATCGAATGCTCCTTTATTAAACTAGGTACATAATTTATTTTTAGAAAAATGGCTTAAAAATTGAAATATTTGACTGTTTGCGAAATTCTTGTTTTACCAAATAAAAAATTAATATTCAACTATATTTGAATGCCACCTTATACTCTTTCAAGGCATTCATTCTTGATTATAGATATTCCAAGATTCATTAAGATGTAGACAATGTGGTAAAAGATAATACATAAACCATGTTCTGTGTCTGAACAAAGTTTTGTTTTAGACCAGAGGTGAATGAAGGGGATCTTCATCCAGAAGAAGGAAGTGTGTCTGAAATAACACACGCCGACTGGGAAGACATGTTAAATCCTTTAGGGCAGCTTGAAGATGATCTCCCACTACGTAAGGTATTAATTAAAATTATATTTTACTATTCTACTTATCATCTTATAGTGCTTATATGAAGATCAATATTCCTATGTTGTCCAGATGTGTGTCCATCGTTGGTTCTTGTCCAATGATGAAAATGGTGAGTTTTACCAATGGGAAGTGCCATCTTTGACACCAAAATAGCAGTAGGTTTTTATTTTAAGTTATATGTTAACTGCACCATATTATACTTACTTATTACCATGGCCATGGATACCCAAGGTGGTATTTGGCCTCACCAACAAGTCTTTTTTTTCTAAAAACTTCACTCGCCAATTCACATGGGCTTGCAAGCCTGTGAGTGAACTTTATTCAACGAATGAAGTACCGACCGTTGGCTCAGTGGGGATTCGAACCTTGGACCTTGCCCTCCGCAGTCCGAAGCCTTAACCACTGAGCCACCACGCTGGCATGTTGCCTCCATCTATCTCTTCCCATCCGTAGCATAGTCTTCTGTTCCCCTAAGCTTTCACAGATTTATCTTTACTTGGTATTTACTATATTTTAGTGAGTTAGAAAATTAACATCTACAATATGCCTTGATTACATTGTTACTTGAGTATAGATGTTTTGTTATTAACAATACAAAACCAAATATTCAACAATGACTGTATTTATGCTCTTTCAAGTCATTCATTACTCGATATAGATTCTCTCCAATTCATTAAGATTGTAGAATATGTGTAAAATAATACATTAACCTTTCTGTGTTGACAATTTTGTCTTAACCATGATAAGGTCCCCGAAAAATTTGTAGAAATTATACCAGCCGACGGGTGAAGACTGTTCATTTATGTCATCTTACGATATCTACCCACTTCGAAGGTATTAATACAAATAATTTACAGAACGTACTTATCATCTATAGTGCTTCTAGCAAATCATATTTCCTATATTCCAGATGTTGTTCCATGTTGTTACTTGTCCACTATTGAACAATTGATTTATCCATATAGTCCTATTCTTTGACACCACACATGCCAATAGTTTTGTATTGTTATATTTAACTTCACCCAAACATTAATTACCATGGCCATGCATAACCCAGTGTATTTCCTCACCAAATCTTTTAATTTAGTAAGTATAATTGTGTGCTTAGTGAGTTCTGCTACTATGGCTTATTTAATCTGCACAGTATTTAGATGGGACTGCATTAGTTCTGGACCCCAAAACATCTAATAATTTAAGATACATCATTTTATTGGATGATAAATCTGTCTGTTTGTGTATAAAATCAATGCTTCAGGTAAATATTTCCTGTAATGATTGTTTAAAAAATTTAAGAAGGTAAGTATATTTTTCAATATGGCAATAAAATTAATTCATATGACTTTTCACATATTAAATATCCATAAATTGATCATATAGTATGTGGATATAATTTATACATCTAGGGTTGATAATGGAAGTTTAACTTAAGATTACAAAACATATAAAAACCCACCCTCAAAGAAACGCTAGCCCTGACCGAGGGTGAATGACCTTACCAACTCAGGAGGGTGAAGATACAAACAAATCAAACAGAAAATGTTGTTTACTAAAATAATTTAAAAAGAAAATGAAGGTAATAATTAAAAAAATAAATAAATAAACAAGTTAAAAATGACAAAAAAAATTAAAAACAAGTTTACAAATTTGAGCGACTGTCCATTTTTGAACTTTTACTAAAATATCAATTTTAGATATATTTATGCCTCGAGGCTCAGAAAAAAGATTACAGTCTATGAATAATAATAACAACAACAATATTTTAATATAGAGTATTTACAGGTATAAAAATAACAATATATTAATATAGACCTATTTTATTAAAAAGTATAAATTCAGGACAAACACTAAATTACACAAAACATATAAATGTGAGCAATAACAAGGAAACATAATAAACATCTAAAAATAATGACAATAAATATTTTTTATTAGCATAAAATGAAAAGGTTTAAAAATAGCAGCAATGTAAAAGGGGCTTCGGATATTTAATTTAGAGGTTGGCCAATTTAGAAAAGAAACAAAATTTAAAAAAATAGAATTTGGTTCAGTTAACAATGAATTCTGCTGGCAGAGCTGGAACAGTTCCGAATCGAAAATTTAATAGTGTTTCAAAGACCCAGAGAAATCTGTTACTTTAAGGTACTTAGTTAACAACAAAATAAACTAAACAAATAAAAAGTAAAATATAAATTTCCTTTTTAAGCACAACACCCCGCTCCAGCTAATTTAATCCAACAGAAAACTCGGTGGCTTCATGGGACCCACAAGAGTGAGCATTCTTCTTGTTTCTATAGCCAACGTTATAATCAATTAAGATATATACCAATATTTCATGTTAATTGTTCCCCAATAATGGCATTTTAAAAATGTTGCAAATAATGGACATGGAATTTTAATGTCGTATATTTTCAATTCATAGGGAATATTCCTTGGAGGACTTGCTCCAGAGCTGCGGAAGACTGTGTGGCCATTCTTGCTACTCTGTTACTCCTTCCAGTCTACCTACGCAGAGAGAGAACACATCCTTCAAATCAGAAGACATGAATATGACCAAATAACGTTAGTGACTTACTGCTAGTTTAATGTGGAGAATATTAGCTTTATTTCACAACTTTGATTTAAACATGCACTATTCACATTTTTTATAACTAAATTTCTTAAAGAAATAAAATATAAAAATTATTAATTACTACAAGAATCAATCATGATTACTCTATTGGGACTACAAGGTGTGTTCTTTGTTTTATACCTAATGGTTGCAATCATCATATGATTAAAAATTGTCATAAAAGCTATTAGTAATAGTTATAATACTTATATAATAGTTAACATGATATATATAACAGGAATACTGATAATTGTTAAAAGATTACCATTCAACTGTTAAAACCATCGTTAAAAAAGGGGGTTTTGAACTCTATTTTGTTAGAAAAGTGCTATGTTTGTTTTGAAAAGTCTTATCAACTGTTAAACCATCGTTAAAAATGTGCTAAGTTTGTTTTGAGAAGTCTTATAAAGTAATTTGGAAGCCAACAGAGTAAAACAGTAATAACCATTCTACACGATGTTCACACCAAATAACATGGGTGAGTTCAAAAGGAGTAACCATACTACATGATTATTACATAAAAACACAGGGGAAATTACAGAAGAACTATACAACATGACATTCACAGGATATTCATGAACAGGAATAACCATACTACATGATTTTCATATTGAATAGCTGGCAACAAGCAACACAAAATACCTTAGTGAGAGAAAATAATACTGCAGTATGGCGATTTTTAATGTAATATTTTGTTTCTTTCTTTGGTAAAGGAACTTGTTTTTCCCATATCTTGTAACAATGTTTAGTTACATTAATTTTATAAAAATTAAAATATTAGAAAAAGTACTTGCAAAAATTGAGAATCTTAGCCCCTCAAATAAAAAAAGTAGATTTTTCCCATTAGAAATAAAATAACTAAAATTTTTACAACAAGATATTTTCATGTCGAGTCTGATCAACTTTTTTCAGCAGTTTACAGGTTTTGGTGACGTTGTTACGTTTGTTTCCTACCCAAAGCTCCCTGATTGGTTCCCATCCCTTTTGTTCGAGGCAATTTGCTTGTTAGTGGGGGAGTTACGTAAATACTCTAACGGTCTTTTCGGCCTGTTTCGCCACCGTCTTTTGCTGTATTAAGTTCACCGCTTTTTGAACTGTTTTTCTGCTACATTCTGGAGTTCGGCAATTTTCCCTTGGCTTTGAGAAGTTGTGCTGTGCCGTGCAGAGTGAGTGTTGTTTGTATGTGCCAGTTGGCGCCTTTGGTTTAATCGACTGTTCTCTGGAACGTAAGTTCAACTTTCGTTATTAGCTTGTATATTCTCGTTGTTAGCTTTGTCCCCTGACCTTTTAGCTGTTCACACCAAAACCTAGTAAATGTTTTTTAGTTTTTCTTATTCTTTTAAGTGCTGCTCTTCTAGCGACATTTCAGTAAATTTTTTCGGAAGTCAGATTTTAGTAATAAAAAAAGAAGTTTTAAAAATCAGAATAACTATTGGTTATTTTGTTGTTTTGCAAATTCCTGAGGGTGAATCATTCATTCATAAACACAAAGGCTATAAAGAATTTATAGAAAAGAGTGTAATCTGAATATTAAGAAATTAAATTATTATTGTTTTACACATTGAAAGGTTTATTTTCAATTAAATTTTACTTAAGAAGATAAGAAGAATTTTAACCCTTACCGAGCCATGACCGCGCATATGCTGCGTACATTAAAAATATTCTTTCAGAGCCAGGAACGCAAGTGTTGCGCACAATCAGTTCATCACCTATAATAAGTGTTGTCAACAAAAAATCTGGTTGAGGGTGTGGGGGAGGGTTTATTTATAGCCTGCCCCACTTAGTTTGTATTGTTATGAGGGGTGGTTGTAAACAGGAGGGCCATAAACAGTTGTTTTTGTTAACAACTACCTGGCAGAGCCATGACTGCAGGGTCTGCGTCTCTCCCTGAATCAGTCAGTTGCTTTCTGTGCATGAACCAATCCACTTGTACTGCCTAGTTTTTGTAGTTATTTTTAGTTTGAATTAGTTTATGTTATTGTATATATTTTTTATATATTTTATTTTATTTATTTTTTATATATTTTAGTTTCCTTTCATAAAAAGTAGTTGTTTTAAAATAATAGTGTTTTAGTGCGGTATTAGTTTTTCAATTGTTAGTAACTGAGTTTTTTATAATAATATGGCGAATCCTGATGATCCTGGTTATGATGATTTTATTGAACGCATATTGAACGCTTCATTTTCAACATCTTACAACCCTATGTCTGAATGAGACGATTATGACATGGAAGATGTCTTATTACACAATGTGAGTGATAGTGACTCGGACAGTGAAAGTGATGTGTCAGTTGCTGAAGCACCAGTAGCAGATACAAGTCGCTCTAATACAAACAACAGAGTATTGGCAGGTACGTCAACTTCACAAAAAATAATAGACATAAGCCTAATGATAATGAAGAGTGGATAGACATTACCGACTTTGATGATGGACCACCCACTACAATTCCAATATATAATATAAATACTGGTCCTAATTTACCCAGTACTTTTGTACATTTCAGTACCCAGTACTGAAATGTACACTACAAAACCAATTGAATACTTCTCATTGTTTTTCAATGACGACTTATTGAAGTACATATATGACGAAACGAATCACTTTGCCAGTTTGAAGAAATCTCGAGTTTTGTCACCACATTCTCGCATAAAAAAATGGGATGATATATCTGAGATAGATCTGAAGGCATTCTTGGGAACTGTCATAAATACGGGTCTGGTACCTCTATCTAATATAGGCAATTATTTTTCTACAAAATGGGTAAAACGTATGCCATTTTTCAGTGATGTGTTTTCAAAAAATGAATTTCTAAATATATTTTGGAACATTCATTTTAATCATAATGAGACTCAATTACCAAGAGACAAAGGATTTCTCATAAGGCCTATTGTGAACCATATCAAGGAAATGTGTTCCTTCTCCTATTCTCTCTATTCTCCAACTTTTCTATTCTCCAAGCGATTCAGTAGCTATCGATGAAAGTATAGTATCTTTCAAAGGAAATATCAGCTTCAAGGTTTATAACCCTCAAAAGCCAGTTAAATTTGGTATGAAAATTTTTGTAGTTTCCGATTGTGTAAATGGGTATATTTACAACTTCATACCATATTTCAGTAAAGAAATTCTAATTGCTGATTCAAAACTTCTAAAGACCACACAAATTGTAAAAGTCCTAACTGAATCTGTTGTATACAAAAATGCAGACAATCCAAAACGCGGCCTTACTGTTTACACGGATAGGTATTATACAAGTCCAGAGCTGGCCTCAGAACTTCTAAATTTGAACTGTCATCTCACGGGCACTGTCATGACACATAGGGTTAGCATGCCACATGGTCTAAAAGAAAAATATAAAAAAATGAAGAAAGGGGATTTATTTTCATACAGGAAAGGTAATACATTAGTGTTGATCTGGAAGGACAAGAGGGTTGTTACTATGCTTAGCACGAAGAGCAAAGGTGGTAAGGACAATGTGACAGAAGTCCCCAGTAAGTGGCCCAACCAATCACCAGTGTCAAAACCAAATGTGGTTCTCGATTATACACAACATATGGGTGCAGTGGACCGTAGTGACCACTTCATATCGAGCTATCAGTTTATGCGCAAAACGAAGAAGTGGTATAGAAAAATTTTCTTTTGGTTACTAGAAGTAGCCATTGTAAATTCCTACTTGTTGTACTATGCTGTACAAAAGAATCACTATCGAAGGCCTACTACACATGAAGAGTACAGGGAATGCCTTATTGAAGACCTTGTGGCAGAAAGGGTGAATCTGCGGAGAGAAAGGAAGCGAGCGCGGAGAACGGGGGCCTCTCGAGGAATGTCTTCAAGGTCGGCACTTCACAGCCAAGGGAGAGACAGGGAGACAGTGTGTAGTTTGCTGGAAGAATGGAAGTCGACGTGACACTCCTTATTTATGTGAAACGTGCACTTCAAAACCAGCACTACATGTGGAAGAATGCTTCAAAGCATATCACACAAGAGAAAATTATTAACCAAATTTCAGCTATGTTATTATGTTTTTGTCATTTTTTCTGGGTAATATCATTATATACAATTTTTTAAATATTTTTTGTTTTATTTTTACCTTTAAGAACCTAAAAGCATTAGTAGCTGTAAACTTTGATTTTATTCATATGTCATGGCTTTAGGGATAAGTCGCGCAATATTTATAATGGCACAGTATTTTCCTGTTTGAGAAATTAAAGATAAAAAAAAATTGTAACTATTCTGATATATTTTTAAAGAATACATTACAATCTCGGGAAAAGTTGAAATAGATTTAAACTATATAATATGTATGCAAGAGTGTGTGTAAAAAATTTGGCACAAGCTTTAAAAATGTACCATCTGGCCTCAAAGAAATTTTTTCTTTTAATTTATGTAATGTGTGTAATACTTCAAAGTCTGATATTACATTAAATATAAAGAAGACATACTGTCCATTATTGTCTCTTGAATCACTAGATGACAAAGGTTTGTATAATTTAAATTACAATAATTGACAGAAGCGAAATATACGGCCAGTGCTTCTGTTATTGCTGTCCATCCTACCACTTTCCCCGTTTGAACAGATTTAAAATAATTTTGTTAAGTCTTTCTTATAAGATGTTTAGAATTTGCTCTCAAAACTGAATATTCATCATATAAATTTTATCAATTTTTTATATCTGTGAAAGAAATAAAGTAAATTTCTTTTTTACTTTTTTTTAATTTGTATTAATTCCTCAGCATACCAAACAGAATTCATTTCATGAATTTTTTAATATTTGAAAAACTAGTATGGACAGAATATATTATGCAACTAAGAACCACATGAAATGTATTGCAGGTGTAGGAGACTGAGCTTAGAGGGAGTGGCTCGGGAGAGGTTTCTACGCAACATCCAATGTGTGGTGGAGAAAGATGTGGTGAGGACTGATCGCAGCCATCCGTACTACTCAGGTGACAGCAACCCTCATGTGTTAACGATGATGTAAGTAAGTAATGAAACTATTTAGTTAAGTAGTGTTATTATTACAGAAAATTGACAACCTCTAATTTTGGTAGTTCTAAAAATTGGGTTATATATGACAGTGTTTAAAGATGCAAGATAATCTAAAACTAGACAAGTTGGATTTTGAAAGAAAAAGATAACATAAATATCTTGGTGTAGCTATTACACATGAAAATTGAGAAAAATTAAAATCCACAACATGTTCACCTGGCCCCAACAATACAGTAAACATCATTTTATCAAGACCCACATTATCTGGATTCCGGTTTATACGGTTCAGCTGACCGATCCATATATGAATCTGTTTTCTAAAGTTGTTACACCGTGGTAGAAAGATTAAACGTCGTTCTCTCATTTCAGCCGTGTTGCTTGCGTAGTATCATAGACAGACACACGTGCAGGCATGGTTTCAAGTACACAGCAAACTGTACATACTGTATTGTATTTGATTTGTTCTTGGGCGACCCATACGGATTGCTAGCTGTCATGTCACATGCTTTTTATTGTTTCCATTAGTTGCTGCTGAGTTGCGTACATAATCATTTACTGTTATAGTGCGGTTATGAATATGCAGAATACTGCCTAGTGCTGAATAAATACTGTCAGTGTGACAGTAAACATTATTAAATGCTATTATATATAGAATAAAGCTGGTTTATTCATATCACCTTCGTATCCAGGCGTTTATCATAGTCCAGACCATCTTAGTCACAAGAATAGCCAAAAAATGTAGGCTATTGTATGGATTGCATCCTATAGATCCGGCTTTTTGTTGTTCATTTACATAAAAACACTGACTTTGGTCAAGTTTAGCAATGGTGGTGTATTTTTATCGTGTGTTCTTTCAGTTCTCAAAATATTCTCATGCAAATGAAGATCGGACCGTCCGCGTGCCTCTGTGAAGTGTACATTGCCTATTGTACCATGTAGGCTTCATTTACCCAATTTTTATCTTGTATTTTTTATCCAGATTCATGTGAACCGGATCGGAATAACGCCATGTTAGTCCAGATAAAACAAGGTTTAGTGTAATTATATGGAAAAACACTCAAGTATTGGCTGTTGAAAAACATACAATAATTATCCTAATTGTTTGGATCAGACACATGGACATAAGTAAAGACATGGAAAACAAATTTGTAAAAAGTGTAACAATTAGGAGAATAAGGAGTTGAGAGGCATCTATACACACCCAGCCTTAGTGGTAGTACAATGAGAATGAAATGAAAGGATCATGGTTTGAAAGGGATTGACTACTTAATGAGTTAGAAGAGAACGGAATAGTATAGTTATTGAAAATCTACTGAGATATTATTCCTGGCTAAAGATGTGAGGTAGGAATCATATTTTATTTAGAAAGCATGTGGCTATTGATGATAATAATTCAATGAAGGTATCCACTAAACCACTTTTCTAACTAACCAACCAAACTAAACTAAGTCACGTATCTCCATTGGAGTATCAAGCCCAACAATAATTTTACCTGATTGCTGAATTTTATAAATATTACTTAAAATATTATTAACAGAATACCTTTAACACATGTCTTCATAATTTGCTGTACGATGTACATTTCAATTTCTATGAAGTCATCTTCAGGTACATGTATGCAAGGTTATAAAACAATATAAATAAACTAATTATGATGTATAAATTATTCACAGCCGTTTTATTGATAATATGTATATATATTGGCAGAATTTATTTGTAAATTTTAATAATCTTTCAAAAAGTAAATTTTTAGAAACTGCGCCTTTGTCACTTAATAGAAAATTTTGATTGTTTTTTGTACTTTTATAATTTCGAAACTTTCTAAGGTCAACATTAAATTACTTTTCTTGCAAGTATGTCATATTTTAAGATTTGTTTCTATATTTTTGTAAGTGTGGCCTGAATTAGTAAGATGTTCTGCATATTTTGAATTTTGTGACGTTGTTAATGCGTTAATATGTTCATCCAATCTTGTCTTGAAAGAAAGTCTAGTTTGTCCAATTTAGTGACTTTGACATTCATTACAGTTTAATTTTTAAATGCCACTATCATCAAATTTTTCAACAGTGGATATCAAATGATATTTAAAACTACCAACAATCTTATTAAAATGATAAAAAATAAAACAAATCAAAACAAAAGGTCTTCAAAATAATTTGCAACCATCTATGACATTCTTCATTGTATTCATTTCAAACTATTTGCCTTATACTTCCCTTAGCTGCAGCAAAAACACATTTAAAACTATATAGATGCAACATAAGGCATAAGAATGACATTTTTACAAGTCTTTTATCATTTATTAAAACTTGCTTTTAAATAAATTTGTAACAGTGTAATTTTTCTATTTTAATAATCTAATTAATGTATTATCTATCATTAATTTAAATGGTTTGATTTAATATGTGTTTTTTAACAAGAGATTGAATGCTGTTGACAGCTTTTTAGAATACACTTAATATGGAAATAATTTGTAACTAACATTCATGATATTTTGTATGTGACTTTTACTTGAACAAAATAAAAAATTAATTTTGGAGTAAATGAAATCATATTTGTTCAATGAATACTTAATATTATCACTGGTGGTATATGTTGTCTAGAATAATTCACTGTCTTGTGCATTTTTGTGTAACAATAATTAGATGATGAAATGTGAACCTTTCAATAGTGTTATCAAAAATGTCAATATTTCTTGATAATTTCATTACTGATACAGTTTTACATATTGTAAGACTTAAAACAAAAGCCAACATTTTCAGTTATTATTTTCAGTAAGAAATGTATAAAACTGTACAATTTAATTCTTTTATTTTTATTGATTTTTCATAACTTTTAGTTATAATAAATCATTCATGCATTTTACTAAACCTATTTCTCTGAAAAGTTCGTGTTTTGTCTGATTCCTGACATATACTTTCTACATATCTAGCTAGGTTAAAGAACAATTTTGTTATTTACATTTCCATGGCACATAAATAATTATTTTGTACACTTTCAACAAATTTACTTAGGGTGGCTGATATTTGTATATGAAGCTGACTGCCAGCACACATGTAACTGAGATCTCAGCTAACTTAAGGTGGCTGATATTTGTATATGAAGCTGACTGCCAGCACACATGTAACTGAGATCTCAGCTAACTTAAGGTGGCTGATATTTGTATATGAAGCTGACTGCCAGCACACATGTAACTGAGATCTCAGCTAACTTAAGGTGGCTGATATTTGTATATGAAGCTGACTGCCAGCACACATGTAACTGAGATCTCAGCTAACTTAAGGTGGCTGATATTTGTATATGAAGCTGACTGCCAGCACACATGTAACTGAGATCTCAGCTAACTTAAGGTGGCTGATATTTGTATATGAAGCTGACTGCCAGCACACATGTAACTGAGATCTCAGCTAACTTAAGGTGGCTGATATTTGTATATGAAGCTGACTGCCAGCACACATGTAACTGAGATCTCAGCTAACTTAAGGTGGCTGATATTTGTATATGAAGCTGACTGCCAGCACACATGTAACTGAGATCTCAGCTAACTTAAGGTGGCTGATATTTGTATATGAAGCTGACTGCCAGCACACATGTAACTGAGATCTCAGCTAACTTAAGGTGGCTGATATTTGTATATGAAGCTGACTGCCAGCACACATGTAACTGAGATCTCAGCTAACTTAAGGTGGCTGATATTTGTATATGAAGCTGACTGCCAGCACACATGTAACTGAGATCTCAGCTACCTTTACATCTCTGAGACATTTTTGAATCAACATGCTAATTGAAAATATGTTTGTTATTATGGCTCCGCCGAATAATGTTGAAAGTAACATTTTTCGTGAAACTGAGATTTTAACAGGACAATGTTGCAAGTGACTTTCTACATCTTGTGGGCTGTTTCATTTTGAAAAATATTGAATTTGGCAGCACTGAGAGCCTGCCAAAAAGAGCAGAAAACTGGGTGGCGTGA
This sequence comes from Stictocephala bisonia, assembly GCA_035578905.1. NCBI lineage: Eukaryota > Metazoa > Arthropoda > Insecta > Hemiptera > Membracidae > Stictocephala > Stictocephala bisonia. The sequence continues at coordinate 220,910 of JAQJVL010000913.1, read as the reverse complement.
CCAGATGTCAGTCACATTGGGTATTTTTCTTTTGCTGGACGTTAAGAAAAGGATAAATAGTGGCAGGAAAAGTTGATTGGCGGAGCTATTTATTAGCATTTTTCAAACATTTGGAACTATTTTTCCTAAATTTTCCTAGATTTCACTATATGTTTTTATCATTTTTTGCTGTTTTGGTGTTAATATTCAGCCACCAAGTAGTGGTGGCTCAGAGGCTATGCCTTCAGACTGTAAGATCCAAGGTTCGAAACCCCATTTAAGCTGACAGTACTTCACTCGTAGAATAAAATTCACACACTGTCTGTGGCTTTTGTAAATTGGCAAGTGAAGTTAAAAAAATGAACTCTCAAATGTTGTCTACTGCAAATTTATTAAATATTATTTGTGTAATAAATATATACATGAGACATTAAAGTAATTACTTCTTCAATTAATAACTTTTAAGGAGGATACTGCTGAACTACGCCATTTACAACGCCAACCTTGGGTACACACAGGGAATGTCCGACCTCCTAGCCCCGATCTTGGCTGAGATAGAGGTCGAAGCAGACGCTTTTTGGTGCTTTGTGGGTCTTATGCAACGAGGCATGTTTGTCTGCACACCTACCGACTCTGACATGGAAAGAAATCTTGTAGGTTTTGTTTTTCCTCTTTGATAAATCTGAGTCAAAGCATTTTTCTGCTTACCAGCTTAAGCAATTTGGCTTCATATTATTTTGTTTTATTCTTTTGCTATAGAACACATAATTTAGCTTGCAATTCCATCAACATAATGTGGATAACCTCAAAATTGGTTAGTAATTTATGAAAACATCATACTACTTTTATTTAAATGGAGATAATTCTAATTTTAAGTTCTTATCAGTCATAAGATAATAACTACATTTTAAGAGTTAATTGTAAGCAGGAATGTAAAAGTGATGATTAAAAGTGTTTACAGGCTAGCCTTTGAAAGCTTGCAAGAACTGCAACAGTGTTTACTGTGCTTGCAAGAACTGCAACAGTGTTTACTGTGCTTGCAAGAACTGCAACAGTGTTTACTGTGCAATTTTGGTCTTAGGCATAAGTCTTATGTGTCATTTATTTATCACTTAAAATTTATAAATCAAATAATATTTGTACTATGATATTTATTAAAGGAGATGCAGTTGTTTTAAAGAAAAGCTTTTGTTGATTGTGAATCTGTTGAATAATGCTGGTTACAGTTATAATAGTTCTACCTTTTTATTTGTTATACAACAAAGACCTTTTGTTTTCTGTGTACAAATCTTTCCAATTATTATGAATAGAATTGATGTTCATTAAATTTAAAATGATCAAATATAATGGTAAGTAAAGCTCTTAAAATAAAGAATTATACTGTATATGTAATCAGTACTAAATATATATATATAAGTAGAAAAGTTGTAATTTCTAGGGCTGCTATTTATAATAATGTTATAATAAAAAATAATAACTGAGCACCCTTAAATTAAATTTTAATTTAAATTTAAATTAAATTTTTTATTAAATTAACACAAAACCGGTCATGTTAATTTAATAAAAAACTGTTAAAGGGTGCTCAGTTATTATTTTTTATTATAACAATATGTATATAAGTAATATTCAAACAAATGTATACATTTTCAGTACTGGATTTTTGCTTTCATTGATACAATTCATTATTGTAAATCAAGCATTACACCATTATTAGTGATGGGATTACCTGTTCTTTTAAGTGAACAGTGATAACCATTCCTGCTCATTTGTAAGACCTGTGATTTCAAACAGTGATTCCACTCTTTTCGCTCCAACTGTGATTTGAACGTCAAATCACTTAGACCTACGGCCTACTGCACCAATCACGACACTTTGAGGTTATGTATTTGAGGTGATTCCATGATATCATTGAACAAGTTTTAAACTGAGAAAATTAAATACTTTAAAAAATCATTTTATATCAAATTATTCAATGTACTGATTTCGAGTCTAGTTTAAAAACACATACCATATGCATTGAAAACAAAAGAATTGCTGTTTTGTAGGTTAAATAACAAATAGCTTTAAACAAATAATAAACAAGGAAAAGTTTTAGTACAAAAAGTATTCATAATAATAATAATAATGGCTGAGCGAGATCGCAATAAATAATTTTAACTTATTTAAATAAAAGCGCGGGAAAGGATCAAACTGGCTGGGCGAGTCATAATTGCTTTATATGACATGACGCGTGACTGGCGGAAAAAGATTGTACTGTTCCAATACAGCTCTGAGCTGATGAGCAGAAGAGCTGAAAGAACTGTCCCAACCACGGAAAGTGCTGGCATAGGAGATCACTGTAGTAATTAGTGAGCGGTTTTGTTTGGAGCTGTTATCACAGGTCGACCTGTGATTCTAAAATCACTGTGAAAAAATTACAGGTCGTGATATCTGTCCCATCACTAACCATTATTGGTTTTGCAAGGTACAACGTTATATTCCTCTTTTCTAGGACTTATCACGTACCACTGATTTTTTCAAATTTATATTTTCTATTAAATTAACTGAATAAGAAGAGTTAATTATAGATTCTGGGTACTATATCCAGGCCTATATATTTGATTGAATTTCATTTTTAAAAACATTTAACACTTTGACTGCAGATCCCGTATATTTAGTGTAACTTCCGAAGAACGCGGATCCCGTAGTTTTACGGGATTGATGTTTTAATTTGGTTGAACAGCCTATTGAGTAGTAATATGGAGTCTGGTACTCTAAATGGTCTCTAGTGATGTTAGTGAGCCATTTTACCGCTAGAATGATGTGGCACTTTATTATTGTTAGCCAGGACGATTGAGTTGTAAGTGAGGGGAACATATTTCAAAGTATAAATAGAGCATGTAAATAAAAAACAAGTATTTTATTAATACTGATTTTTACTTAGTTTTGTATGAATAGGGCAATAAAATTATGTTCAAAATTATTTTGTATGCTCAATTGCCCTTGGTTTGATTTTTTTTCTAAAAGACTATCTAAAAAACTGATATAATGAGATGAAAAAAATGTGGTTTTTAATTGCATACTGATAAAAAGAAGAAGTAATTTAATATAGAATCCAGACATGTAAGTAGAACTATTCTATGTTTAATGGTTTTAAATCTATGAATTTTTAAAAAGTACCAAAAATGGCCAGCATTCTTTGGCTTCCGTACCAGCACGCAAAGTGTTAACACTTGTAACAAACACTAATGATGACATTTTTTTATATAAGATGTTATTTGTTTATTTTGCTGAGGCTGAATTCAAATGTTCATCATGTTATCTGAAAATGTTGATTTATTTATTTTATTTTTTAAGACATTAATCATAGAGTTATGGGCAGACATGGATTGTGGATGAGTGTAGATGTGGTAGTCTTTGTTACTAAGGGCAAATCACTCTTAGAAGAGCCAGTTGTTGAGAGGCGAACAGCCAAAGCAATTAAGATAAAAAATTAAATTAAATATTATGAGATCCTTCTCTTTACAAAATGTTTTTTTATTTATTTTTTTTTTATTTATTTATTAATAAGACGCCGATCTTATTTTTTTATAACATTTTACATATAACATGTAAAATTTCATTTTACATGTTATATGTAAAATGAAATTTAATGTTTTAAATGATATGCAATGACTTTCATTCACACAGATTGTTGTATTAGTAGTAATTACAATTAGTAGTAAACTACAAATGGGCAGTACATCTGCAGAGTAGAATCAATTTAAGATCTAGGGTTAAATATAGATTGCACTGTGTATTTTGGTGTAAATAAGAATGTAAGAAAAAAAGACATGAGTAGTTGTATTTCATCTTTAAGCAGAAAGATAGGTTTGTTGTCAAATAAGGTGTTAGTTTTCAAAATCTAATGACAGTAATGTTTTGTATCAGGCATAGATATAGATGTGGCTAAAACAGCTTATCACTCCATTTTTGAACTGCACCTTAGATATGGATTAATTGGAAGGGGGGGAAGCACAACATCAAATTTACAAAGAGTATTAACCCTTAAAACGCGGAATCTGAATATATGGGCATGTGTACAATTGCCCATAACACAGTATCCGTATATTTACGCTAGTCGATATTTATAAAAGTAGATTAAATTAAATACGCAGCAGCGAGCTCTACGGCTCAAGGTCAACACTATTTTTAGGTTGTTATTTGGTTATGAATCATATGAACTGGTTACCAGGCAATGACTGTAATAAATATGATGTTTTTACTAATCACTGCCATTTTCGAAGTTACTGCTAGCGCTCAATGCATATATACATGCAGAACGTGAAGACAGACGACACCGCTCAGAGCTGAGTCACTTGTTGTTTGTTATGAGTTCCAAATGTAATTACTAACCAAGTTTGAGTAAACAACTTTTATAATTTGTGCTTTACTTAATATTTTCCAGTTTTATTTAAATTATAAATAATTATATTTTATTATTACTTAGTCTAGTTGTATTCTGTAGAATTGTAAATATTTTCACAAATCAATGACTAACCCGGGCGATTTCGATTTTGATGAATAAAAATGTATCCCATAGTTTTATTTATTTTTTCAATCGTGCAATAAACTGGTTAAAATAGAAAAAATGTAATTTTTGTTAAAACAAAATTATATAAATACAAAAAAATTGAGCGTTAATTGAAAAATTACAAACAATTACTCAATGCTTTAAGGGTTAATAATACAAAAGAGAACTATTAGAGCTCTTTGTGGACTGAAGCAACAAGGTAGCTGCAGGGAAGCCTTTAAGGAGCTGATAATCTTAACAGTAACAGCTCTCTTCATCCTTGAAACATCCTACATGTTGTTACAACTGAACAAACTAGAGTCGGAAATTATCATGTCTACAACACAAGAAACAGGCAGAACTTTGCTCTTGAAACACACCATCTCAGCTTATATACGAAAACAAACTATCGTTCAGGGGAGCAGTCTATTTCAATAATCTTCCGGATTATCTGAAGACTAAAAACCAACTGAAGAACTCTCTCAAAAGTTGTTTCTCCAGCGGCCGTTCTACACCATCCAAGAGTATATGGACTGCAAAAAATCTGCACTGTAGTATGACATGCAACACCTCTTTGTACCTTCTTTTAACTAACCTTTGTAATGATGAAAATTCTAAACTTAATGTTTATGAATAAAGAATATTGTTTATTGGCATTGGTGAGGTAAAGTCTGGAAAGTGCCTTTATAGTAGAGAATCGCTTACATGCATTTCAAAATGTTGATATTGAGAGAATCCACAAAAGAGGTTTTAAATATCATTATTTGAAATGCTTCAATATTTATACATATTTAGTTCAATACAGTGAAATGTTGAATACGTTTGGGTTTGAAAGTCTACACGTGTAAGGAGGAAAGTGATGGGGCAGTGTTTTTCATGGCCTAGTCTAAGTAGGGGTAGATGACGATGTCTGTCCGGAGATCCTCTATTTTAAGGTCCCTGCTTTTAACAGTAGAAGTAAGCTTCTATTTAACTTGCCCCAGATTCATAAGGTGGAGTATACGTACTCCCCTTTTCTTCAGATGATGACAGATTACAATTTGACGCTCACTAGTGGAGAAAATGTTGATACATTTCATGGTAAATCTGATATTATTAAATATGAATATAAACAACTGCTCAAACAAAAAGTGTTACTTTTTCAAGGAAACATAATTAGTTATTCCATTGTTGTTGCTTATTATTGTTACCGTAGCTCTTTATGCATTCATTTTTTAATTACATAAAACGTAATGCGTATAAATTATTTATAATTTATTTTAAATAGTTTTTGTTGTTAGGGTGATTTGTTACATATATTTTATAGTTTTTGACATTTCATATCTAAAGAAAGTTAACATCTTCAATTGATATTTTCTGTTGACTCATTGGTGTTCCCTTATGTTGTCAGAAGTATTTGAGAGAGTTGATACGAGAAATGGTTCCAGAATTTTATGTCCATCTGCAAAAACACACAGATGCAATGGAGCTTCTATTTTGCCATCGATGGATTCTTTTGTAAGTTTAATTTATACTTACATTATTTTCAGAAATATGATTTTATTATAAGTCTAAATAAAGGGAGAATTTTATTTAATTTTAGAGAAAAAAATGTGTAGCTCATAAATGTAATATATAGCTAATGAGCTGCTGAGTACATTCTGTCTAGAATAGTGTCAGCCAGCAAAATCACCACTTAAGTTCTTTCTTTCATAAAACACCACAGTCAACATCACATAGAACACCATAATCAAAATTATGTAGAACACCAGAGTCAACATATGACATGGGTTTCTAGAGACATTATACATTAATTTTCTTAGGAAAAAATATGAAGTAAATGCAACTTACATACTTTCACATAGAATACATTTTTTCATATTAAAACATATATTTAGCTACTTAAAAATTGTTTTGGTAGGTAAACAAAACAAAAACAAATCCTATGGTTAGTATTATTTTATTTACTAAATATAATGTAATATTATAGGAGAGATAGGGTATCAGCAAACTAACTTTAGAGACAATTCCACTGACACAATATGCAGGAAAACTTATAGACTCGATACACGAGAAAAATATTGATATGAAAAAAATACATGGTAAATTTGCACATTACCTGATAACTGTTGTCATGTGTTGTATCTTTATAAATGTTTTCCCTTATTGTGATAGTGGACTTGACCTCTGGTAAGTTTGCTAATACCGTACCTCTCTTGTTGTGTTAATTCCTGGCCTAATATCTTATAACCTAACCTAAAATATAATGTAATTATTCTATGATGTGTTTGTCACTAGGATTTGCTAGTATGTAATGCAGTATCAGACTTTTAAGAATACAACTATTGATAAATAATTTCGCAATCATTATTTAATCTTTTAAAATCTATTTTAAAAGTAGGACAATCCCCTTCTATTCTCTGCTCATTTCCCATAGACTATTGATCTTTGTGGGAACTTATTCAGTCAGATTAGGAGGCAACCCAGTACAGAAGAAAGTGAACATAAATACTTCCAGTCAAGACTGGATTTGAACCTACGCTCTAACCCAGGTTCAAAATCATGACACCTTAGACTGCTTGGCCACCAACTTAGTTGTTACAATTATAAATTTAAAAATAACAATTGTGAGTATATCAACTTAATCACAATTGTTTTCGCCATTCTGGATTACTTTTTTATGCGCAGTTAAATAGTAATGGAAAAAGGCATTTTCCTCCAGTATTTATTTCAAATGGTTCAGAAATTACTTTCATAAATTTACTTTGGGTTACGTGCCAGTTTGGGTTTCCCTTGTAAATGCATAACTATATTCAGTTATTTATTTTTGAATATAGCTCTACAAATGTTGGCTCCATTCAAACATAAAATCCAAACTTGTTAGATAGGACATCAGCAATACCTTAGAAGACAAGTTTACTAACACCAGAGCAATAGAAAATAACACACACAGTCCACCCATACACGTACAGTGGCATTAACCCACCCACCCACCCATACATGTACAGTGGTCTTGTATGGGTGTCGGGTGGGCCAATACCACTGTTCATTTATGGGTGGGCGGGTGCGTCAATAGCACTGTGCATGTATGGATGGGTGGGTGGGCCAATAGCACTGTTCGTGTATGGGTGGGCGGGTGGGTCAATAGCACTGTGCGTGTATGGATGGGCGGGTGGGCCAATAGCACTGTGCTGATAGAAAAGCTGTCAGGCGTGCAGGGCTGCCACTACACACAAAGTAAAATTAACGCGGTGCCTGTCAGACTGATCTTTCGTTTAGAATGTTAAAGGCTCCTCCAATGACCAGGAATACTGTTAAACCATTTTTGTTAAGGGAAATTGCCTGTTCAATCCTGTGGACTAATGTGTGTAAAGCAGTCTCACAAGATCTGCCAGCTTGGTAGGCATGCTTGTTGGGGGGCATAAGTTGATTACTTGCTACTCCGGCTCTTAACATGCCTGTCCAGCAACTTACCATGGTCTTTAGGAGAAAACACGAACATACAAATACAATAGTTAAGCGAAAGTTATAACATTCATAGATTGATTTTTCATGGTATTTTTCAACTGCTTAAAGTTATTTGTCATTATTCTCTTAGATTTATTATTTTTGTTTATATGTTAATTAAAATTGATTTCTAAATTTGTGAAAGGTGTTTCAAGCGAGAGTTCCCTGAAGCAGTGGCACTACGCATGTGGGAAGCTTGCTGGTCTAACTACCTCACAGACCATTTTCACTTGTTCATCTGTGTTGCCATAGTGTCTGCGTACGCAGACGATGTGATTGCACAAGATCTGCGTACAGATGAGATGCTACTGCACTTCAGCTCTCTGGCTATGTTTATGGATGGAGACCTCATTCTTCGGAAGGTAATACGATCAATTTATTTAGATAATAGACGGTTCACCCAATCTAGTAAAACGTAAACAATTGTGAATGAGATAAAGTTTTGGTATCTCAGCATAAAGGCGCTTGAGTTTCAGGTCAGTTCACCCAATCACCTACAGATAACAATTTGTTGTCTGATTGTTTGGCAGATATGCAAATATGAATACCATGAAATGAGAGAGGAAAACCATATGAGGAAGCAATTAGACTTTGATCATGTTTAATGGTTTTTCTGCTATTTTTTCCTTGATTTTATTTATAATCTGTAATGTTTTTCTTCGCAGCTCCCTATTTGAAGCCAGGGTAAATAAGATGAACAGACTTAGTATATACCCTCCTTCCCTAAAAATGTTCAGTTAGTTATTTTTTTTTTATTCTCTAAAAATTGTGAGACATTACATTTAGTGAGTGATGTGATGAGTTGAATTACACTAGTCACTTGAGTAACTCGAATTCGAGTTGCCTAAATATATCAGTTCAGTCCAAAAACATAATGTTGTAATAACTATAGGTAATTAGTGATATGGGTTGGTAAACAGAATTATTTTTTATCTAGATTAAGGTAGTAAGTAACACCTGTAGACACAGGAGTTTTATATCTGTCAAAACACTGTTTTTTTCTTAAAACGCTTAAAGAAATCGAAATCTTCAACAAATTTGCCTATCATTTGTATTTAGTTTTAATGGCTGATTTCTATAGTTTTGTTATGGTTATGGATTTCCCATACCAGAATGAATTTATAGGCGCAAATATTGTTTACTTGTGAGTTGTTACTTATTTCAACTTTAATTTGACTGACTAGTAGCAACAGCTTGTGGTTCTTTGTCGATGTCCACTTTCTCTCACCAATTTGGCTCTTCCAATCTGTGCATGTTGAAATGTTCCTTCTTTTTTTTTTTAAATTTTGAAACCAACTGAGATTTCCTTAATCAATAATAACTTATTATGAATATTTTAGTACTCCTTGCAGAAATAATTCAGAATCTGAAATAAGCAATATCAAGAATAATTAGAATTGAGATATCACCACAAGCGAGAATCGGAATTGCCATATTTAGTAATAAATAATTGAATACATCACCAACATATCTGTACTACCTACAGAGTAATTTAAGAGTGGTTATTAAAGGTAGACTTACTACGTAAGTAGTTTTTTCCACAAATTATTGTGTAATTGTTTTATGAGCCTTTGTAATATCTCTCTCTTGACTTAAGTTATAAAACTGTATTTGTCCAAATCAGTACATAAACTAATAATTATATTTTTTTAGTTCACGTTAAAGGGCACTAAGCCAGGAATTAGTATATTAGGAGAGATGGGAATCAGGAAACAGGATGCCCTATATCTCTGAATATACTAAATATATTTACTTTAAGCATTTTAACCTTTTTTTAAACAGGATTAAAATGCTTTCTTGGTGATGTTCTTTTTCTTTTTGATTTATTTGCGATTTTAAAGATAACATATTATCTATTATACTAAGTCCTACATGGTGTTAAGATTAACGTAACACATTTAGTAAGGACAATAAATAACAATCACTTCCTGGAGGCAGATTACTATCATCATCACAACCGTGATGTAAAAAAATAGTTTGAGACATTTAAACAATGCTAATGGCAGGTACTACTTTCACAAATGTTTATATCACATTGTCTTGTAGGCAAAAAAGATATTTACAACCTCAGTCTCAGAGGAACCACTGAGGATGCCACATCACAGTATGGGTGAAACGTCTGGTCATCTTGTAAATATTGTAGATAGTACCTTGACGCTGTTGTCACTGGAAACTGTAGATTCTAGTTATGACACCGGCCACTTAAGTCTAAGTTCTAAGAAAAAGATATTTGTTTGGCTCAGATTCCTCAACTGCTTGCAGTTGTCCTCACGTCAACAATCATTGGGACTTGTATTGATTATTTTGAAATAATATAAAAGTGTCTTTTAATTTCATTGTTTTAAAATCACACCACGTTAACTGATTTAACCATAACTGAACTTAGAAATATTGTTGTAGGCACGAGGATTGTTGTACAAGTTTCGAGAACGTCCTGTGATACCTTGCACGCTGGTGGGGCTTTGTCAACTCTGCGGTCCTGGAATGTGGGACTCAGCTCATGTTCCAACTGTTGTCTGCCATGGCACCAAACTCTGTCCTCAAAACCCATGTCCCTACCGAGGCATCAGCCATCCATCGTAGCAGGTTGGTAAAAGTCATCAAATATTGATAGCAAATTTATAACCTATCAATATTTATAATATCAATATGACCTATCTATGAAACTGAAAAAATAACATCACATCCTATGTTTTGAAAGCAACTTGTGTAACATTTTTTTTAATTCCCAAAACTTATTATTAGTAGTAAAAGGGGAAAAGAATGTGGCATAGCTGGTAAACTGTAAATAGAAAAACAACAGCAGAAAAAACATATACATATAGTGAAGTATTTCTGTGCCACTTGGCCCTTCCCCATTCACCACACAACTGGATATACAGTCACATTTGATATTGGTGGATGAGGTGTTGCCATCTGTGGAGACCTTGAACAGTGAAATGTATAATACCAACAGAAGTGACTAACATATTAGTGTTCAAGTGGTCCACATTTTTCAACATCTCATATACCTAACTCAAATGTGACTATGTAGCCAATAGTCTAGTGACTGCGAAAGGGTGAGTGGCTTTGAAATTGTTCACAATGTATATCTATTTTCATTCTGTGTGTTTCTATTTACAGTTCACTTGGTATGCTGCTTTCCTTTTACTTTAATTTTTACTTAAATTCTAGGCCTATTGCTCTGAAATTAATCTGTTATTGTATTATTAGGTGTAAAAAGTGTATTTATATAACATATCTGACTATTTCCATAAGTTAGTACATATGTTTAATATACTGGGATAGATAGGACATCAGCAAACTTACCTAAGAAGAGAAGTCCGCCAATACCTTATAGTAGGAAACAAATAAAAAGCAACTCATGACACAAATTATCAGAGCCACTTGCATTTTCCTCAGGTGAGTAGACAACTTTTATTACAGACAAGAATTGCGGTCATTGAATTTTTCAATGATTGTTCTCCTGTAGAAATGGTAGTTACCGACCCACATATGCATGTACAGTAGTACTGATTTATGGCTTCACGGAGCGATGTGGAAGCCATATTTTGGCTAAAGTAAAACTGAAGTACACTCAAACTAATGAAAATATTACTCATAGTAACTAAAAATCATTAGAGATTTTAAATTTGCTTTGTTTAATTTTTTCAAGTTTGGTAGGGTCAGTCGGGGCTATTATACCAAAAAAAGTCGGGGGTGATACACCCAAAAACTTGGAGCTAATGTGATACACGAAAAAAAACCACTTTCCCAATTATTTAGAGTTGTTAAACAAATACATGTGATAGTCTATTTTATGTTGAGTTGAGGGTTACGAAGTACTAACATGGAGGCAACACAGAGTTTGCATTTTTAGAAAATTACCGTTTTGCCATCAACTTTAAATAAATAAAATTGTTTTTACTAGCAATAGTTTTTCAGTTTTACATGAACTGCTTTACAGAATAACTTTTGTCAATTACTTATATTAATTAATCTAATTAGGGTAAGTTACATAATATAATAATAATAAATCTGTAAACATGTTATATATATATATATATATATATATATATATATATATATATATATATAAAACATGTTTATTATTATTTTTATATATATATATATATATATATATATATATATATATATATAAATACAATCTACTACTCTATGACTCAAATAAAATACAAGCCATGTGGTCTTAAGGGGGTCTGGCCACAAATTTTTGTTTGCATCTGCGCTTGAAGGCACATGAGCTCAAGCTCTGTATATCAAGAGGCAGAGTATTATAGAGCGCAGGTGCAAAATATGTGAAGCCCCGTCTCCCGACCTCACAATGTACTCTGGGCATAATTTACTGTTTTGACGAGTGACACGCTCGGAGACATCCTGCCGGGACGGAAGTTTACCCCTAAGATAACCAGGTACTCCAAGTGTCAAAGCCTTATGGATCAAACAGCAGGTAAGGACTTTGCACCTGGCCTCTATGGGCATCAGGCATACGGCATCTCTGTAGGGGGTTATACAATCTCTTTTCCTCAGCCCATAGATGAATCTAATAGCTGAATTTTAAACCTTTTGAATTCGGTCTATATCAGATTTTCCAATACTGTTTTCATATGATGGATAACAGTAGTAGAAAACCGACAATATTATGGAGTCAACTATTCTTTTTTTCGACTCGTGTGGCAAAAGATCTCTGAACCTGTATAACCCCCGCAGTCTGCCCAGGGCTCGCTGACACGGTTACGTCACATGGTCAGATAGGGTCAGGCCTTCATCTAATACTACACCTAGGGTGCTGACCTTATCACATGTCTGAAAAGCGATTTACTTTATGGACATTTAGGCTGTTTTACCCTTTCCAAGTGCCTCTTATAAGAATAGGAAAATTACTTACAAGTTCCCTGGTCAAGTTAATGTTAAAGAGTTCTAAAATTTCATTGAACAAATCATTGTATAATACAAAGGGATCGTTAATATACTTTTATCTTTTCATTTCAACCAGTATTTCAACCTTTCTACATGTTTACAACAAGTTAACATCAATAGCTTTTTTGGGGTTTTGACGTTAGTTTAGTAAAAATATTTCTAGTAAAGATATAAAAATTAAAAAATATTGGATGATTTAATAGCCCCTGGGCTGTCACTGTAGCCCCGTCCATTCTCTACTGTTGATAGTAATCTGAATAATGCGCAATAGCTCCCAAGTCTGTATCACAATAGCCCCATTTGTTGGGGCTAATGTGATACACAGTGTCTATTTTTTCCCCTTAATTTCGTTGCTAAATTACAAAAAATTAATATAAAAAAAACGAGCAAAAATACATAGTGTAGTATATTTTACTAAACTTTAGAGGTTTAGGAGATAGATGCAAAAGTTTTGTTTTTTGTATCACCGATTGACCCTATATTAACAAGTGAAAAATGACAGTGGTACTTCTTTTAGACTTTCCCGAACTATGAAGTGAACAAATATGACTTGAAACGAAGTAAAACATTTGTCTAAAGGTTACATAAGGTATTTATGGCTTACGTTTATAACTTGATTGTACATTTACATTTATTATTCGAAGAAGTTTGAAGAGTGGCTTATTTTGGTCTTTTGGTCTTATGATGTACAGAATAAAACTGTGTATGAGCTGTGCTGGAACAGTGTTCAGACTCCACAAAAGTAGCAAAAACAGTTCACAATTTAAATTTCCAGGAGTCATTTAAGGTTACATTTAGAGTGCTTGGATTGACAACTTTTTTTATACATTTTAATAGTAGTCCTGTATTTGAAAAAAAAAAAAGAACTTGGTTCAAGGTAGGGACTTACTTCTTAGGGATCATTTCCGGAGTCCAGCAACTTAGAACAATGGCTTTTGCAAATATGCCCTCTCAAGTTAAGGTCAGGTTTATCATACCTGATATAATGCATTTTTGAAAATGGAGGATTTGTTTCTAAATCTACATTACAGGTATATAATAACTTTAAAATGTTAATCTTGTGTTAATGAATAACAGCGCAAAAACCTTAACTCATCACTATTTCTCCAAAACTATACGTACAATTGACTTTAAATGTTGTACGTAGGTTTATATTAGCCCCTAGAGGCTCACTAAGAAAGGATTTTCCTCTCCGACCTCAGTACTCTACCCTACTGGCCTCCAAAGTTCCCACGGCATCCTATATCATGGATGCCTATATTAATATAGTTCCTATCATGGAACTATATTAATTGATTGATTTATTTAATTTAATTAACAGTTGTTAAACAAAAACAAATCGAATAAAATTGTGGTAGTCTAAACTTTTAACATAAATAATAATTGAGTACAGTAGTAAATAGTTAACATCAGCTGTTCTAAATTAGACATTAGATTAAATAATTGTTTTTCAAAAACAAAGTATTTAGTTTGATTTACTTTAAGTAATCTTTTAATGTTCTTGAATCTGTAGAAATTTTTACTTATATTTTGATTGTAATTCTTCAAACTAATTTTACCATTTAGGTTAGAAGTCAAATACCTTTTGATTGTAAAGATTATATAATCAAACTCAATATTATGACCGGCTATGGGGCGGATATAGCTAGTTTACCTATAAACCTAACCAGTCTGACTTAATATATATTTGAAGGCACTTTTATGGATTGCGCACTTACTATTGCGCTTTTATGGATGTCTCCGTGACAAGTGTTCAATGATAACACCAGTGCAACACATGTTGTCAAACAGCAATGATTTATTTAACGCTTTAAAAGTATACAGTTTTTCTACTGTTACAAGTGTTTTATTTTGATATTCATTTGAAATGTCATTGTCTGTATGACAAACTGATTATAAAAAAATTTGATGATTTCAGTGCATTCCGAAGTAATACAACCATATCAAAAATCATCTGGCTTCCAGGTAAATTTTTATTTCCAGTTATATCTGTAATCGGCTTTGTTTTATATTGTTAAGTTTGGTATTTAAAATTTTAGTACTTAATTAAAACAACCTGACAGTTACAGTAAAATATATACAGGGTGTAACTGAAATACTTGAACAAACTTCATGAGGTGGTTCCTGGAGCCAAACAAACCAAAAATTTCATATTAACATGTCCCAATATGCACCATTTTCTGTCTGTCTGTCCGTCTGTGTTTTTTACATTATAATTTTTTTCTCAGCAACCATAAAAGCTAGAGTGTTGAAATTTGGCACATATCCTATACTAGTAATACTTTACTTATACTTTATAATACTTACTTTAAAAAATTGACAAATAATTGTGGAAAAAGATTCAAAATGGCGACTAATTAAAATCTTTGACGTTAAATTACATAAAAACTTCACTCTGTTTTAAAAAAATGCAACAGTGATAAATTGTAGCAAATTTTATTATAAAACTAACGATACCTTACCATGAAATGCAAGTATCCCATTTCTTCTTAACTGCATTAAGTTTTGTTCTTCAGATGTAACTAGATTAAAGAAAATACCACAAATTATGCATTTCTTGTTTGTCTTCAATAAGGTATCGCTAGTTTTATAATAAAATGTGCTACAATTTATCACTTTTGTGTTCTTTTTATATAGAGTGAAGTTTTTATGTAATTTAATGTCAAAGATTTTAACTAGCCGCCATTTTGAAATTGTTTGATAATTTTATTTTTTTATCTAATAAGAGTATTATTAGTATAGCATATGTGCCAAATTTCAACACTACCTTTTATGGTTGCTGAGAAAAAAATTATAATTAAAAAAACACAGATTGACAGACAGAAAACGGTACAAATTAGGACATATGTTTATATGAAATTTTTAGTTTGTTTTGACCCCAGGAACAACCTCCTGAACTTTGTTCAAATATTTCAGTTACATCATGTATTTATAAGAAAAGATGAAAAGTTTAAAAAGTAAGTTAATATTGTAAATGTGACTTACAAATTTTAAAATTTCATTGTAATCTTTAGAAGAACAGGCAAGTCATCTTCCACTTTTTTCACAGTCAAGCTGAGCCACAGTGTATGTAAACATTGAAACATTTCTAAATAAATTCTCATGTTTAAGAAATTTTTTGTATAAACTATGTAGTACTTCTCTTAAGCTGCAATCTACTTTTGCTGTGAAATCTGTGCTTTCAAGGCATACACATTGTACCCTTTTAGTGAATTTTTCATTTATTTGTAAGTCTTAGATAGACGTTATGTAAGTATTCTCTCCTTAGACATGTTCAAGCACTTTGAAACCTGACTGTAACTTTCCGGCCATTACATCTTTGTTCGTCTTACGTAACATTAGGGAAAGTGGTGGTGGGGGAGCTGCAGCATGAAGCTAATTTGCAGTTCTACGTCTACGGCCGCCACTATCCAGGCGGCCTTTGCGAGGGCTCAAGATTTGGAGACTGAATGATTGAATCCAACAAAAATCCCCATTATAGCTCTGCGGTCCCTATTATGTAATTTATACGGAATGGAGTGTTTTAAGTTTTTTTATATTTTTAATTACTCATTAATTTTAATTTACTAATGAATTTTACGAGGGTCGTCCAGAAAGTAAAGAACGATTGTGCATCATGTGCGGCGCCGATCCCCCACCACTGCGACTGCTTACACGCTAGTTACCTCTGGCTGTCCGGTCAGTGTGAGCCGAGTTTTGTTCCTGTGTGGTCACGTGTCTAAACTTTCAAAATGGCGGCGCCCATTGAAAATCCCGCCAAATGCGAAGTGCACAGTGTCATTCGGTTTTTGAATGCTCAAAATGTTCGGCATATCGAAATTTATAGGCAAATAAACACTGTTTATGGTGAGAATGTAACGAATGAACGAATCTTCAGTGAGGAAATGGTGCATTATGTTCAACCAAGGAAGAACCAATGTGCACGATGAAGAACGGATTGGGAGGCCATCACTTGTGACTGAGGAATTGAAGAAAAAAGTTGACGACAAAATTCAGGAAAACCGGCGATTCACTTTAACCACTTTAAAAGACGCTATTCCAGACGTTTCTCGACCCCTCTTACATGAAATTGTGACTGAGCATCTTGGGTATAAAAAAATGTGCGCTCGGTGGATTACAAAGTTTTTCACAGAAGTCCACAAGACTAAACGAATGGGAGCAGCCATTGAAATTCTTACTCGATATGATAGTGATGGTGAACAATTTCTCGATCGTATTGTGACCGGAGATGAAACTTGGGTTTCGTAACTCCGGAAACAAAGTGACAGTCGATGGAGTGGCATCACGCAAACTCGCCCTCGAAACCTGTAAAATAAAAATCTAATCTGAACACAAGAAAATTGATGGCAACTGTTTTTTGGGACCACAAAGGTTTAATCCATGTCGAGTTTTTGCCAAGGGGAGAAACGATAAATTCAGAAGCCTATTGCGAAACCCTTCAAAGACTCAGACATGCAATGCAGAACAAAAGACGTGGCATGTTGTCAAAAAAAGTGTTTTTGATCCACGACAATGCTCGGCCCCATGTATCGGTACGAACCCAGCAAGAACTTCAAGGTCTAAAGTGGGAAATTTTTGGACACCCTCCCTATAGTCTTGACCTTGCGCCTTCAGATTACCATATGTTCCCGAAACTGAAAACATTCTTGGGTGGGAAGAAGTTTGGAAACGATGAAGAACTGAAAGCAGAAGTGATATCCTGGCTCAGATCTTTCGCGGCTGAAGAGTATTACACCGGCATTGAAAAACTGATTCCTCGGCACAATAAATGCCTTGACAACCAAGGCAACTACTTTGAAAAGTAGGCTAGGTTAGTGTGAGTATGTAAATAAAGTTCTGTGTTGTTATCTTTCGTTTATAATTTTTTATACCAAAACGTTCTTTACTTTCTGGACGACCCTCGTATTATAATTTAATTGTGTTTGGAAAATGAGCAACAAATAGGCTAAGTAAGGTAATAAACTTACTGTTTAACTCCTACATTTGTCTTGGTTTTATTTTCAAATTATATACATGACCCTTAAAATAATATACTCATGTTTGGGGTAAGTAGGGGTATAACATAATTAGAACATTTCAAACGTGAATTTATTGTCTGTGTATCTGTACATTTACACTGTATTCCCATTTAAATACATACTTCATTGATATGTACATGCTTTGAAACTACATATCAAGGATTTGATATTGTATTATGTTCAGAGAAGAAATTTTACATCCAAAGTGGTATGCATATTTTCTACAATGAATGATGGAAAAGATTTTACATCCAAATTGGTATGCATATTTTCTACAATGAATGATGGACAAGATTTTATATTCTAACTTGTAAAACAATCTATCACTAACAATATACAACATTTACCTTTTAAATTGTTCAAAATAATTAGTTTTCTTATTTTAAACTTTCAATTAGAAGTAGTGTTTATCATTCAATGTTTGTTTACAGATTCTTCATACATGAATTGGCCAGTCTAGTGTTCATCAAGCCATCTTGTTTGATTTCTATTTAGTGTTTATTTGTTAAATAGTCATTATAGCTTCTATCTTGGCATATATTTTTATTTCCTAAGATATTATTGATGTTATATTGTTATTTAAGCGGAGCATATTTATATCATAAATAGATTCCAGTATCATAGTTATAAAAAATTGTTAATTAATTATAATGCATGTTTTAAACAACAATAAGGTCCTAAATAATTTAATGCTTGCAAATAGTATTTAATCAAATCAAAGCCGTTTTGTTTATTGTTCAATGCAATTTTAATTTTTTAAAGATATTGACTGTTTTGAAAAAGTATTACATTTTTAATACTTGTATCCAGCTTATTCGCCTGTCTTGTTCTCAGCCCATACGAGATCTCAATTTTCCAAATAGTTTCTTTCATTTACTGTGCTTCATAGATAACACACACACAGACTAAGGCTAAACTTACTCATAATTTATGTACTTTTATAGTGTACATTGATGTTTCTAAATATGTATAAAATAACCTAAGTATAAAAATGTTTGTAAAAAATGTATATTTTATTGTGCTTGGCAACTTATTTTTTGCTACATTCAAGGAAGGCCTGGCTAAAATTATGGCTCTAATATTGTTTTCATTTATTCATAACTTAACAGTATTTGATTCATTATACACTGCCACAAGATCTCTATAAGGCTCCATACGAGTTTTTCATTGTTGAAAGCAATCTTCTGAAAGCATTTTTGTATCCTTAAGTTGTTTTTCTATGATTTTAACTAAAATCCCTTTCCTTTCAGTTAAGATTTAAGAAATAATATCTATTGAGTCAAGTGGATTTCCAACACAGGGAGCTTAGCAAAAAATAACAACCAATGCAGAATGTAGTATAAACTTTTCTCTTTTAAAATTTAGCCATGGCCTGCACGGGTAGCACTTCTTAGATATTCAATGTGTTTGTGTATCTTTTAAAATATTTATTTATACTTTATTACAATTAAGGTTAGTTTTTCGCTGAGGAGCAAGTGCCTAAATAGTTTTGGTTTTGGAAAGCAGGCTTACCTTTTTTTAGAAACAGTAAAACAGAAACATGTAGAAATACTTCAGTCCACCACAGTGGAATACTGTAAGAAGAGACTCTTTATTTGTTTTCATAAAAAAGAGAATTTTCTTCCAGTCTTCTTCTGTGGGACTCATGATGAGGCTAGTGGCTTTGAAAAGTTTTTGACTATCGTTTGCATTCTTAAGAGTCTGTAGAAGCTGCCAGCCATGTTGGTTTCAATCCAATAAGAACAATGTTATTTTTGAACCGGACATACGATCATGCGTATCTAACTATGCAGTTATTTTTAAACAGATTTTTTTCCAAACGGATTGCATTTGATCAAGGACTGCGCATTGGAATATCTTTGCACACTCCTAATTAGTTTTATAGAAAAAATATTTATTTTGAAGTTTTTATTTTCACCCATTTTCAAAACTAGGCGTATGTATTTAAAATATATAAAGCAAACCAAGTGCACAATATGATAACATTTAAAATGATGCAACACTTTTTGGTACACAACTTTTGTCAATAAATAACGAACAGATGTGGATTTGCAAATAACAATGTTCTTATTGAACTAAAACCAACATAGCCAACAGCCTCTACAGATTCTCAAAGGACTTTCTAAAAAATGTAAGATTGCTTTATTGCAATTAAATTTAAATGTTATAAAGATGTTTTGTTATTTGATTTTAGAGTACTTTCAGTTTATATAGGCCTAATTAATAACTTATTTTATTTCTTACAATAATAATCAGAAATTTAAAATTAGTATAATGGTTAGAAATTCTGATTAACTGGTTGTTAAGTTGAAAAGCTTTGTTCATATAGTCAGACAATAAATATGTTAAAATAGGTAAGCAACAAACACTACTACATTATTTGAGTTACATTCAGTAAAAATCGTTAATAACAACAAATATTGATTGCCAAAGAGTGAAACTACTTTTCTGACCAAGATATGGATCACTATAGTATGTTCATCAAGTAACGAAGCTTGAGATCTTGACCATGGAGACGTTGTTGTGGTGGGGAAAGTGAGCTCTGCAACCAGGCCTGCTGATCATGTTGAGCCCCTCCTATACAACTCAAATGAATCATTCTGCTTCTGTATCACACCTTTCGCTGATCATTAAACAAACAACATAGCACTAATGCTGGTTGGCATGTATAACAGCCAGTTGTCTATTTATAATAACGTAAAAGGCACTTTTTATAATATCAATACACATAACTAAAATTAGATACTCTGCTTATTAGTCTACTATATTTCAACACAATTATTAACTACAAAGTTAATATGCAGAAACCATTTATTTTTTTTTGTAACAAAGACTACACTCATTGCAATCCTTATTCAGTATCATAACTTTATACTCTTTTATCTTTTAATGAAACCTTTTTTTACAATATAGCATTATCAATTGAATGAAATTTTTCTGAAAACAATTTGAGTAATGCATAAATATTATCAGTTAAGTCCACTAGAAATAAAGCTTGTTTTTGATTGTTTTGATTTGCAGTTCTGTATTTAATGGTTTATGGCCATCTTTTTTCATACTAAAGCAACCATTGTCCTTATCATTTATGTGATATATATAATTTACAGGTCTTCACATGATATTCAACGTTTTTGCTTCATTTCTAGAATTATTTTTTCTAGTACATATTTGGCAGCTTTCAAAATATACATTCTTGAACAAGTTGTTTTATTTTGATTGTGACAGTCAAGATATTTTCTTCTAAAACAAACATTCTTTTGTTCAGCTTTAGCATGATGTTTCTCTAAGATAAATCTACTTCTTCAAATATCCATATCACTCATACCACTTTCATTCTACTTCTTTATCAATTTAATATTTTTGTTTTGTTGGAAGAAATGTAATACAGTGGATGCCCGTTATAGTGCACATCTATGGATACATATTAATTCCGTGTTATAGGGCAACCTGCTGTATAAAAAGAGTGTCAGGCAGATACAACGTAAATAAGTTAATAGGAGTGTCTATGACCTCTTTAGTCAAAACAAAGTAATGCACATGCGCTGCATCACTATCATCCGGAGTAGGGAATGTAGTTCTTTTCATTGTTAAAGGTTAATTAGTAAATGTCTCACAGAAGTTAAAAATATTAAAACCAATAATTAGATCAATGATTTGAAACAACAACAGTTAATACAATAAATAAAAACATTATTTAACCTTTAATGAAATCAATAATTTTTGTCTGTTTTTTTAACCCATTGGCCTACCTATTATTTTATTACTACTTGGGTCTAAAAATTCCTATTAAATGAGCATCTTCATTCCATTCGTGTCTTTATCAAAATCGTCGTCACTTTTATCTGAAACATGGTCGATTTTGCTTGAAAATATAGAGTCAAAATTGTTTCTCCTAGCCATGTTTCACTTACATAACTAAAATAAAACAACAATGTGATAAACTTTCATTTAAGAAACAACAATATCACACATCAAAACACGAGCAGCAACTGAACACAACCTACAACTACAACACAAACTTTGTTATTGTTTTCGTCAACTGAGAAATAAACTAGGTATGGATAGTCCATCTCGGACTACCAGAGTCAAATAGAATACACTACAGCTAATATAAATACCATACCGCTTTCAAAGAACGCTTAGTTATATCATTGTTTTACTCTGATCAAACTAGGTTTTACCGCTATGAAAGTGTTTGAAAAAGTTTACGATTTTAAAATATAAAATAATTTATGCCTAGTTTTACTGTATATTTTATTTGTATTGCACAGTACGTTTGAATGAAAATTTGTTCCCATTTTATTATTGTAACTTCAATAAAAAATTCATTACAACAATAACAAAATGTTATGACACCATAACGGAACTAGTTTCTTGATGGCCATTCGACGTCATCACGGAATAGTTCAGTGAAAGTAGGCCAATGAGTTAAAAAGAACATGTTTTAAAATTTCATATTTTTTACTGTAGCAAGCTGCTATAATTTTAGTTGTAATGAGTCTAAGTTATTTTGCACGTCCAACTGAGTTATTACGTTCTCTAAGTCCCAACAGCCCGTGAAGTCCTTCTTCAGCTGTTGGGACTTCTTTACTTTTGTTATCGGACACATGACGAACCAGCTTTACATCCGACACTACAGTACTTCCCAGTGTGGTATAATTGGTGGCCACTGTATTAAAATATTAATTTTCATTCAATCTTATTTTTTTCACTGAATAATAATAATCCATACTAAATTGGATTTCACTGTTGATTATATCTGTCTAAATACTAAAAACAAATAATAAGTTGGCATTTACTGTTCATTATTGTTAACATAAATGTTGCTGTTATTAATTAACATAAATTAAGAACTGTGCAATTTTAATTTATTTCTTAAGTTCCTATTATTTCATTAGATTTGTGTCATTCTCTCCTTTTTTAGTATGGTTTTCTTATAAATACAAGTAAACAATCTTTCTCAATGAAAATTTATTAATAATTGCTAATATTATTGACATAATCTGCAGTAATCATTCTATGATAAAATTCTTTCATTGCAATTCATAAACTTTTTATTCTTTATAGAGAAAACAATAATACAAGAGAAGAAATTCTAGATTTGTTTATGTTCTTAGTAATGTAATTTTTCAGTGAGGTTGGTGAATATTTAAATTTGGATTTGTTACCTACTTTTATGTTGTATACTATAATCACATTCATTGTGGTGGAATCTCAAAAACTTATATACTTTTTTTAGTTCAGGCTGCAGTAAAGAGAGGGTATCTACTCTTTGGGATTCCTTCACTTAATTTTGTGAAATGTGTTTATCACAGGACCTTTCATACGTGTGATATGATTTATGTATGTGTATGTGTTCATGAGTCCAATAGCCAGCAATTTTAGTGTATATACACAGTAGACTCCTGACTGTGTGGATCAATGTGGCGACAAACCAATCTGGATAGAGTTAATTTCATTCACGTCGGAGTTTAATGTAAAGTCATCTGTACAAGGACTAATAAATAACCTTTGAAATGTTAATGATAAATAAGTTAAAGTTAAAGATTGTCTTATTTTACCAGGCAAAGTTAGGGCTAAGGAGCCCTCTCTAACACTTTAACCTGGGGACCAACGGCTTTACGTGACTTACGAACCACAGAAGCGGCAGGGCAAAAACTGTTAGTGGTCATATCGGGAATTGAACCCAGACCGGCTGCGTGGCAAGCCAGTGCCTTAGCCCCTTATGTACGGCCGCTCCAAGTAATAAGTTATTCGAAGCTATCTGCACTTTTATATTTAACGTATAATTAGAACTATGTTGTTGTATTAAATTTGATAACCTTGAATTAAAATGTAGGCTATATTATACTACTAACAAACACAGGATAAAGACACGTGTATAATTTTGTAATCACTTGCAGCGCTTGTACCCACTCCTAGTTCTGAAACGATCTTTTTTCTGATTTATTAGGATCTAACCATATAATTGCATGCAGTGTTTTTCTTACTTTTTTTTGCATATTTGATTCATATATTTAGATGAGGGAGACAAAGTTCAAAATTTGCCATCATTACGTGAAAATTACAAATCACGACATTTCGATTTGGTAAAACCCAAACTTATTCAAGTACTAAAAACTAAATTACATCTACACAAACATGTTATAAAACTACGTTCTTAAACTAATCTACTTTAATAATTATCTACATTTTAACCTAGATCATAGAATGGGGTACAGCAAAATGAACTTCTACTAAATATAAAAATGTTAACAGGGTTTAATTAATATGACCAATTAGGCGCTGCCCAGATCACGATATCAACGAAAAAATGTTAAAACACAATTAAATTAATATACAAACCAAGACTGAAATAAGATTACATTAACTAATCATAAATAAAATAAATATATGGTACCTGAAAAACAAACCATCAACTATTTAGTTGTGTTTACATTCTTTTTAGTTTATTGTCTCGTGTTTGTATTCTGCATGTATACGTGTATTTTATTGTTATAACAATGACTGAAAAAAGTAAGAAAATTATAGTTTTATATTTCAATATTCAGCTCAGTTACTCACTCTGACTACTGGTGACAAAATTGCTTAGGAAACATGGACCGTAGTTTCCTAACATTCTGTAAACTTGGAAGGGACGGGAAATACAATGGAGGGATTGGAAACTGAGCAATCCTTCATTTTCAGCACATGTGTACCATTATACTCTTATGTGATTTGTATAGTAGTACAAGCCTACCTGATTTTACTAGAGAAATAAACTACCTTTATTTTAATCTAATCCGGATAGTCACAATCCGAATAGTTGCGAGATCACTGTGTGTATATATTATGTATTACTCAGTCATCCTAGAACATGATATCTAATGATCCAAAGAAATAAAAGATTTCTTGGTTTTGGAGCATCATTGACTGAATGTCTTTGATAACAGTTTGTTAAATAAAAATATTCACTTGTGAACATCCTGCAAAAAATCTGCCACAGTGAATGTGAATATATTTTTGCTAAACCACTCCTGCAGTGTTGTTATGTTAATTCTGTATTTTTGTGTGATTTTACAATTTTATCTGTAAGATAATGTGTTAATTTTATATTGGTTTAGAGTGCAAATTTAAATTTGTGATGTTTTATTTTAAACAAGTTACCAAACATTGTTACTGACCTTACATTTTACATGGCTGTGGCAAGTCTGTAATATTTTATATTAATCTGTGATATGTTATGATGTGTTTTTGTTTTATAGTTTTAATGTTGTTGTATGTTATTACAGCTAACTAGAAATATATCTGTTGATATTTAATACTGTACTGACATGTAATTGACAGTTAATGTAAACTTTGTGTTTCGTTCGTTATAAAGTTTTTATAATATTTGAACCAAAATCAGGTTAACTCTTTTATACATTTAATCCCTAAATAGACTTTGGTCTAGAGCCCGTAACAATTTGTTTTCTTAAGATGAGTTGTTTTTATTTAGTTATTAAATTATTGAGTTTGTAAAACAATTGTATCAATACAACTATTTATAAATTTAAATTGTCGTATTTTGTTACTGTCACAATTACTTGAGAATATGATTTGGAAATTCCTAATTTGTATTGAAATATACAATTATTTTATTTCTTTTTTCTCTTTTAAACTTCGCTTGCCAGTTCACATGGGCCTGCAGGCGATGTGAACTCTTAAATCTGAAAATACTGATATATTTGGGAAAAGACAACGTTTATGGACTCTGCCCCCCTCCCTCAAGAAAAACATGGCAAAACCCCAAAACTGAGTATTGTTAAACTAACATACCAAAGTGGGTTATTAAATTAATTATGTTCTTATCTATATTCTTAATATACAATCATACTTTAGAAAATACTATGTTTAGAGGTTCCAATAACCAAAAATATTCATTGTCATACAAACCAAGTATCCTGACGAGGCTGTAGGACGAACTTTACGTCCACCCATACACGGACAGTGATATTGACCCATCCGCCCACCCATACAGGGACAGTGGTATTGACCCACCCGACCACCCATACACGTACAGTGATATTGACCCACCCGCCCACCCATACAGTGATATTGACCCACCCGCCCACCCATACACGTACAGTTATATTGACCCATCCGCCCACCCATACACGTACAGTGATATTGATCCACCCGCCCACCCATACACATACAGTAATATTGACCCATCTGCCCACCCATACACGTACAGTGGTATTGACCCACCCGCCCAACCATACACGTACAGTGGTATTGACCCACCTGCCCACCCATACAGTGATATTGACCCACCCGCCCACCCATACACGTACAGTTATATTGACCCATCCGCCCACCCATACACGTACAGTGATATTGATCCACCCGCCCACCCTATGATCACATAAATTACTACTTTTCCAGCAATATATTGAGAAATATCCAATATTTTGTATATATAAAATAATATCCTCTTCATAATAGTTCTACTCAAACAGGAATCAAGACCACATTTATTTTACTACACCACAATCAAGATAATAAAAGGACATCTAAAACTAACCCACCCGCCCACCCATTCACGTACAGTAGTAGGAGTGGGTGGGTGGGACATTTATCACACATCAAAACTATGAACAGCAAGTGGAAAACTATCTGCTTACAATAATGACTGATCTACATATATACATATATATTTTTAATGTCTCACCCACTCACCCCCACACGTACAGTGGTAATGTCCCCACACCCAACCCTACTCGTACAGTACTACTAACGAAACCACCCACCCATACACGTAAAGTAGTAATTTTCCACCCACCCACTCCTACAAGTACAGTGCAGGATTTTACCAACCGTTGGCTCAGTGGGACTTTGAACCTTGGACCTTACCCTCTGCAATCCAAAAGCTTAGCCACTGAGGCACCACTGGCAATTGTTTTTGTTGATGTTAGTTTCGTTATGCTCAGGAACTCTTTTAAACTTGCTAAAACTTATGAAAATAAACTTAAGAAAATCCCACCTAAAACTAGTCATACAGTACCTAATGTTAGATTTTATTTTTCTTACTATGATATCTATGTTCATTTTTTTAGTTCTAAAAAATTGTAGCTATTTCAATTGAATTTTTAACTTTTTTAGCACTTTCTCTTGGTGCAAAGCTAGACTGAGCTTGTGTCTATTGTGTTGAAAATGAAATAATTATTTATTTCTATACAAAAATACAATGTGAAAGAAAAAGTATAATTAATAGTATAGTAATAAAACGATAACAAAAGTAGAATAATAACTAATAATGAGGTACCCCATAGGCTAATGCCTGTGTGTCCTACTTTTGGTGGCTTGTATGTCTTATTTTGACCCTTTGACATCGAGAAAATTATAGTTTCAATTATATAGTATTTACCACCGTAAGAATTTTTAGGTCTTTAAAGGTTGGTCGGCAACTTTCTCTTTATTCTAGGCTTGTAATTATTCTAATAGCTCTTTGTTGTAATATTAGCACTCTCTGTGGGTTTGTGATGGATGTACTACCCCACGCAATCATCTTTTATCTTAAATGAGACACAAAGAGTGCAAAGTATGCTATTTTTACTGTCTGAATATTGCTTATCAGTTTAATTCTCACTACACACAAGTTGGAAATTATGATATCCAACGCTAATTCCACCCACCTACCCATATACGTAGTATTATTGACCCACCCACTCTCCCATAAACATACAGTGATATTACCAAGTGGGTGGGTCAATACCAAAGTACATTAATAGATGGGTGAGAGGGTCAATACCATGTTAGGTGTACAGGTTTTATATTCTATGTCATTAGCAACAATATTATTGTATGTATGTACGACCCATGGGTTTGTAATATATTGGTATGTACGTACATCCGGGTATTGAACCATTCCCAGACACATTTAGTGGTATAGACCCATCCACCCCTACACTTAGAGGTAAAGTCATATTGTTTTCATACTCACAATCTTAACAGCTGTTATGGTCAACTGCAAGGTACTACCAGCTGTTTTATCTGTTGTATAGGCATTGTTTTCACTAAATCCCAGTTTTTATTACTAGAAATTTGTCCCAAAACAAGTGCATAAGATGTGCCGGCACAAATTGCCATATGGAAATAGTCCACAACATTTCACAGGACAAGTGCCGGGGACAAAAATGTTTCAAGCTATTGCGGCACAAAACATTGTTACAACTAGATCATTTTCGTGGCACGTGCCTGGGATTTGTATGAATGGAACTGAGGATTAACACAATGCTTTTAACTTGCAAGGATTGAATCTTTTGAACACTCAAATGGCCACTCAAAACATATTGTTATTTTTCTTTTAGGTTTTGTTTACGGCTGGAAAGCAGACTCACATCTTTTTTAATTCCTTTGGTAATTCATTTTAGGGCTAACACATACACAAAAGCACATGTAAAACAAATATGGAGATATTTCAAGGTCACTTATCTCCAGGCCATCCAGGTGGATGCAGCATTTACTTTTAATAAAATATAATCTAGTATCAATTATTTAATCATAATCACAATTTTTAATTCACAACTAACTATTAAAAGCTATTTTAAAAACTGTAATAATGGCTATTTCATAACAGATTTATTAAAATAAACCACATGATCAATTGATTGTCTTTTATAAACAATTAACAAACTATGGAAGTTTAATTCACTTTGTTATAAAAACACTGTAGAACCCAATTATATTTGTAGATTAATCTCAAACAATGTAATTCATTGAACAAGCATGTTTGTCCACCATATATGAGTAAATATTACCAGAGCAATAAATTATTGATCTTTATTAACATTAACAACAACCTAGTTACTAAAAGTAAAGCCAGATATTTTTCAGTACTCTCCAGACTACTTCAAAATACAGAAAACAGCAAAAACAAATTGTTTAAACTAATTCCACGCTGATAGAGCTGATCAGTCCTCACAAACTGAGGTGTAATATACACAAACTA
The DNA here is from genome assembly GCA_035578905.1 of Stictocephala bisonia. Classification (NCBI taxonomy): domain Eukaryota; kingdom Metazoa; phylum Arthropoda; class Insecta; order Hemiptera; family Membracidae; genus Stictocephala; species Stictocephala bisonia. The sequence goes on along the minus strand of JAQJVL010000913.1, from coordinate 192,004 downwards.
AAAAATGTACACAATTTTGGTAAGTTTTGAAAAATGAAGACTGTTTCCAAAAGATGTTTTAAAACTACTTTTTCCATACTGGCCTGGCAATAAAAGGGTTAAAAATTGAACTTTAGTATCTATATTATGTTATTGTCTAAATTAGGAATATTTGAAAAAATTAACCTTGCGGAGAGCTGACTTCATAAATTATCAGACTGTGTGGCATTATGGACTTAACTCTGTACAATTGACACAATATGCATATCTTTCCATTGCCTTGGTGCTTCTACTTTTACAATCTTTTTTACTCTAAGAGCAACTTGAAAATTGCTGTGAAAACTCTAATTCTTATAAAATATTTGGTTAAATTGTTTAAATGTTATTAAGAATAATTATTAGTATACTTACAAACATAATTTGTTTTTGTCACTAATGAGCAGTGTAACACATATTTTGTCAAGTTTCAAATTATTACATTTTATTGTATTTTATAGTAATTAACATTGTATTATCGAGGCTCTCCTGGTAAGACTGTATACTAATTGATTATTAAAATTTGATAGTTTGCCTATTATGGTTACTGTATGACACATCGTTATTATTTATTTGTTTTTATTGCTTCAATAAATAATTACTGTTGATTGCCAAGTAAGCATAACACATATATTGTACGATCTGCAATGTTTTTCTCTTATATCTTTAAATATATTGTTATTAAAAACATTTGAAGCGTTTTTCCCCTACTGTTGCTAATAAAATTCTAGTTTTAAGGTTATTTAAAAATAATAATTTATTCAACCATATTTCAGTTTAGATTTGTTGTGGCTGTGTAAGTATCTTCCAGTGTTGACTGTAAAAGAGTTTATTTTAATTACATTTACATTTTTAATTGTATGTAAAAATTATTAGCACATTCATTGAGAATTGGTACACAAGCAAAGATTGGGAAAATCAAACATACGTTAAACAATCCCCATTTTTACATCTGATTATTCTTTACATACCAGCCCCCTCGTACATCATGTGTGATTTAAGAATACTACTTATATATTGAATAACTCTTCTTTGTACATTTTGTGATCTTATCAGTATGTTTGATTGTGTTAGCCACTCTGAATCATTTCATTCTAATAGAAAACAAAAGGTTAATGGTGAATGGTCTCAGGAGCTGACAGCCCACAAGGCGTGTCTCAGGGGGCCTTTATTATTTTCGATTAGTATTAATGACTTCCCAAACACTATTAACAGTAAGACATATTTATATGGCGATTACACCACTCTACTGAACTCTAATAATTAATTGTACTGAACAATGTAAAATTATTCTTGAAGAAGCATCAGAGTGGTTTCAATAAATTGGTTTTCTCTTAAATGAAAAAAAACAACAAAAATCGTATTTTCTTTAAGTCACGTCAATCTTAATTATTCAATTAAGCCATATCATAAACTACGAAGGCTCATTTCCCCTTTATAATTGTCATTTTTATAATCAGGCAAAATATGTGTTCTCTTAATTTTGTTTTCTCTCTCTACTTACAGATTTAGTTTATAAAATAGCCATTGAAAAGACTTAAATCATTTTACATTATGTTTTATATTTAAGTGGTTATTTTAGTTACTTTAATATGTTGTTGTAAATTATGAAAACTATTGTTATTTTGCTTAAAAACTTGATTTGTGAAGTATATTGTTTATTTGCTTTATATCAGTATATTTTATTTTTGAATTTTTGTGGAAATAATAGCGATATTGATTTGATTAGATCAATTAATAGCACGGATGAAAGTGTAAAATTCTTAGGACTTTTCATAGACAGGAACCTCTTGTGGAGCAGAGATATTGATAATATCAGCAGTAAGGCTATCAAGAGTATTATTTATACTAAAACGAATGTCATATTGAATAGATAAAAACTATATTAGATGAGCATATTTTGCTTATTTTGAATCAATAACTAGATAAAGCGTCCTTTTTTTATAGGAATTGCACTGATATGAAGGAAATCTTGCTTCTTCAAAAAAAGCTTTAAGAACATTATCAAACAAAGGGCTGACCGAAAATTGTATACCTCTTTAAATAAAATTAAATATATTTTTGATATTTATATCTATAGATTAAATATGTATTTATTTAAAAATCCAGATGTTAAACCAAGCTCTCACAAATATAGTTCTAGGTTTATAGACAATGGAACTATAAATTTCAATAGTCTGAATAAAACAATGAATAGCCATAGTGTCTAACAAATGTCATGACACTTTAGTAGTTGACTCTTTTATTCTTCTTAAGAGCCTGTCAGCCATGTTGTTTTTAATCTTTGATCCCATAAGAACAATGTTATTTGTGAATCCATATATTTCGTTATTTATTGACCAAAAGTTGAGTATGATGTGTAATTTTAAACGTTATCATATTGCACTTTGGGTTTGCTTTTGATATTTTGAATACATACGCCTAGTTTTGAAAAGTAGATGAAAATAAAAACCTCAAACTAAATATTTTTTTCTAGAAAACTAATTAGGAATTTGCAAAGCAATTCCAACACAAAGCAGTTTCATCCTTGATCAAATGCAATTTGTTTGGAAAAATCTGTATAAAAATAACTGTTTAGTTTGGATACAGGTGATCGTATGTCCAGTTCATAAATAACATTGTTCTTATGGGATTAAAACCAACATGGCCAACAGCCTCTGCAGACTCTTAACATGGCCTACCAATTTTGCCATGAAAATTACTTAGCTGTTAACAAAAGGTAAACTAAGCAACTTTTGTATGGAAGATGAGGACGTGAAATCCCAGGCATACCAGAAGTCAAGATCGAAGCACAAGTAAAGTTTCTGGACCAGCAAGTTGACTCTCTCTCTGCAGCAGAATCAACACCAGCTTATATACTTTAAAAAAGATCAAGCATATAGCATAAAGACATTGCTAAAATTGCATATCACGCTCTATTTGAATCTCACCTTCTGTATGGCCCTGTGGTTTGGGGAGGAACTTCTATGGGAAATCTACATAGAGTTCTACTTCTACAAAAATGAGCCGTTAGAACTATCTTTGGTATTGGTTTTAGAGACAGCTGCAGGGAAGTATTCTCAAATATAAAAATCCTGATAATTATCGCACTTAAATCAGAAAAGTGGATAGCTTCTTTGTATGTTGACAAAGAAGCTGTACAATGAGGATCAGACATTCATGACTGCAAAACATAAAGCAAGCCTCTTCTGTCAGATCAAAAAGTATAGATACTCGAGTTTGAACACCAACTGTGTGAAAAGTATAAAGTAGAGAAAAACTAAATTACATTTAAAAGTAAAGATTTTGGCGCTCCTCCTGCAACAGGAAAAGATGATTCATTAATTAATCCCATAAGCCTTGGTCAGCCGATACTATGGAACATGTGTGCGAACTATGGCAGGTCAAGGATGGCTGCAGGCCTTGGGCGGAAGTCCTCAGGCCCATCCCTCCTTACTATTTCCATGATGGGTTTGTCGGATGCAGCAGCGGTCTTGAAGAGCTTCTGAGACGTTGCAACTATGTATTCAGCCAGTGTTGATATTGAAGCCCATTGTGGATCGTTGTGTTCCGGACGATCCAGGGCTGTTGGGACATGAACCTAAGAGACTTATTCTGAACAGCCTGTATCTTCTTTCTGTTAGTTCAGCTGCAGAGAGCCTGCCAAGCTGTGTAGGCATACATCATGCAAGTCCTGACAGTTGACAGCTTCAACTTCCAGCCAAAGAGTGGGTTGAGCATGCCCACCAATTTTGAATATAAGCCTGGAATCAAGAGTAACGCCAAGATACTTAACAGTATGCTTCCAGGCTATGTGTTGGCCGTCTAGTGTGGCCGGTGGTAGCTCAGCCCAAGGCATCCTCCATTTCTTAACATTGTTTGTGAGTTAAGTGATTTTCTTTTTTATGATCAAATTTAAGTTTTAATTGTGTTATTATTTTTACTTTTTATGATTTTTTGCTTTTAAATTGATATTTAATACTCAGTTTTTAATTTGTTATCAATATAAATCCAGTTATTGTCAAATAATAATTATTTATGCTTTCGAATATTATTACCCAAACATAACCAAAACATGTATTGAGTAGCTCCGAAAGTGCCATGGCAAAACATATTTGTGTTATTGCTGTTCTACAAGAAGATAAAGGCATTCAATGTGATGGGCCCTGCGCTCGCTGGTTTCACGCGGTTTGTGCTAAGCTATCAAATACTGAATATGCTAGATTGGTAAACCCTCGCACCAGTGAAAACCGTAAGTGGCTCTGCAGACGTGATGTTTGTGTAGATGGTGGCGGTAAGCAACCTATTATTGATTCTCGCTTTGACGAACTTTCTTCCCAAATGTCTCTTATTTTAACCAAGTTGGATAGCTTGAGCAACATTTCTTCAGATATAAGCGCTATAAAAAATGAGCTAGTATACGTAAATGAAAAATTGGACAATTTTGAGCCCCGCATTGCCAATATGGAAACACGAGTGGATAACTTAGAAGACCAGTTGAAGGCCATACAAAATGGTGGTATTGGCAGTCAAGTTGATGTTGAGTTCATGTTGGCCGAATTTAATGACAGGTCTCGCCGGGCATCGAACATCATAGTGTACAACCTCCCCGAAAGCAGCACTAAGGATTCTTCCTTGAAAATTGAGCATGACAACAATCTTATATCCTGTATGGTGAACAAATTCTGCTCTTCCAAAAATATATGTTTTAAATCCTTTCGCATAGGCAACTCTGAAGCCAAGAGACCTAGACCCCTCAAAGATATTCTGGGAAGTAGCAAAGATGTCATTGAATTCTCTAAAAATTTTGATCTGTCTTCTTTATAGAGTCTTGACCCCCAACTTTGTGATGTCAGTTTCTCACGTGACAGGACACTACAGGAAAGAAAACATCTAGACGATTTAAGAATAGAGCTAAAAAAGAGAACTGATTCAGGAAAACATGATCTCACGATAAAGTATGTACTAGGTGTTCCTAAGATCGTTAAGAAGGGTTCAAAAAACGATTAAATCCTCGGAAAATGCAAATCATGTTCTGTTTTTGATATGTTACTGTTTATGTTATATACATTTTAAACTAGTAATGGAGTATATATTGTTATGCCTGCTATACACTTGAGTATGGTTATGTTGTAGTGTTCTCTTTATATTTTGCGTACTCAATTCCTATTATTTCTTTGGTATTCCTATGGCTTAGTTTTTTTTTTTTTTTTTTTTTATTTTTGTTAGCACTTCTGTTATTTAGTAGCGTATTGCTGGTCACTTATTGTTAGATTTATCTTATGTATTCATTATTGTTAACTTAATCGTAGTTTTTCAAAACTCATTTATTATTGTAAAAACGGTGTATACCGTATATAAAATAAATAAATAAAAATAAAATAAATAAATAAATTTCTTCCTAAAACATATAGTATTATTCTAATTGGTGTTATTCCAATCTCTACTTCTCTAGCCATTGGCTAAGTGTGCCCATCTGCCTCTGCATCACTGTTGCTGCCTGAGCAGGATGTGCACTACAACACATTAGTATGGCATCGTCAGCATAATCATGCCGTCAACACATGTTCTGAAAGTTCTACCAGTGATGTATGATGGGGTTTGTACAAAATGAAAGCTGTGTTATCACTTGATCTTAGCTCATTTACCCAATCCTCTATACTGATTGGATCAAATGGGTGTTTTTTAGATTCATCATGTAAATTAAACATATTTTCAATATTAATTGTTTATTGGTTAGATGAAATCTATTAAGGTCAACATTTGAAATTGAGTTTCTTATCCCCTTTAATACATTATCATGTGGTATTTCCCTATTGCCATTTTTCTTTCTCTCTTTTTGTAAGCTGTTGTTTGAGTTCATTTTTATGACCAATGTGGGAAGACAAACACTTCACATTCACCCCTTTATATCATTGATTGTAGTTCTTATTGAAGGGACGGTAACTATTTATTTTGCAAGACCCTGATGTCTTTAAATGTGTCTCATGCTTGTTGATTTATAAATACCTCTTCGGTGGCACTGATAAGTTACACGGGTTGATTTGTCTTTTTGAATAAGTGTTTTTTTTTTTTTTATGAAAGATGAAACTGTATTTTTTTTATATTATCCTTCCAAGTATTAAACTCTTCTATTGAACTAAACTTATGATTTTCCCATTTTAATTTAATATCATGTCTATTTTTTTTAAATGAAGGTTGAAAGGTTTGGCGCTTTTACCAAAGCTGTTAAAGGGCAGAGCAGTAGACATAAACTACTTTCAGAGAGAATGCACGCTCATCAGTCATCTTGCCCCTCCAGAAATTTCGCCTGCTCAATTGCACTTGCTACGTAGGAAGTTTAAGGTCTTGAGGATAAATGTGTTTCAATTAAATAAATAAATACATTAAAAAATTGCTTATGAAAGCAAATGATAAACCTATTCTCTTTCAAAACCTCCAAAAACCCATTCACCCTTTATGATTCTACCCCGATTGTATTTACGTTTTCCTATTTTCGCTTCGTCAATTTCGACAGTCTTGCCTGGTCCACCGATCACCTGAGATTCGTCACTACAAACCACTACGCACACTTCTCTTAAGTAGTTACTCCAGTCTACAACTGCATGGTCAGACAGCTCAAGTTCGTGTTTCAACACATCATGACGGGGAGGCTTTAGTAACGCCCAGCAAACGACAAAGCGGCAAATAGTTTGCTTTGATAAATTATGATTTTCAAACCACGTGTTCTTAAACTGAGATACTGATTTCTTGCACTGTTTTTTTATTTTTTTCTTATGCTTATCTACTGTTGTAATGTAGTTGTAGCAATTAAAATTGTGTTTATTAATGTTTAATGACATAACACTACTACATGATGGGTATATTTTATCTCGTGGCAAAACACCATGATTATACAAAAATGTATCTAAACGATCGGAATCATCTGACAACACAGCAAAACTCAAAATAGTATTTTCACATTCAACACATAGAAACGGGTTCGCACTACTAGCACTAGCCGACATCATGCACAGAACTGACCTGCAGCAACAGCGTTCAGAGTCACTAGGCTCGGCTTGGACTTCGACCCCGTTATCGCTTATCGTTATCGCTTCCTGCCTTATCGCATTACGTTTGCGACGTCTAATTTTGCATTCTATTATTGTCTTTCCTTGTCTATAACATTATACGAAAGTTTGAGAAATATCGGAGTTGACCGGATAATTGCTCAGAATTACCAACCTATTGAATTTTGTTGCCTATTGCCTTTATTTCATGATTTGTTTGAATTGAATTGTTCAGATCCGAGCCATAAGGCTCATAGGCATGCGTCTCGGATACCAAAACCTTGAGACACCTGTTGACTCTCTTAGGACCACATTTGGTCTCCCTCTCTTGGTGACCAGAAGGAAGATGGCTGACATCCTGCTGCTTCACAAGTTGGTGAATGGTGCCATTGACTGCTCTGACTTTTTGTCCATGATTGAGTTTCGGATTCCGGCGTCCACTCGCTCCAAGGACATATTTGCCAAACGAGCATCTCCTTACCTGTACAGCCACTACAGTTGTGTTCCCCGGATAACGAGAGAGGGTAATTCTGTGTCTGATGCTGTTGAGTTTTTTGGTTCCTCCCCCCAATCATTTCGCAGAAGCCTCGTGAGATTATAGAATTCTGCAACCTGAAAATCTTGCAGCTTTGATACTTGAACTTGTATTAGCATCTTGTATGGGGTGAATGTGATTATACATAGTGTGGGTGTGTGGATGGATTGTATACATATATTGATACTTGTATAAGTTACCATTGTTACTCATATCTCATGTATCTTGCTATTTAATGCAATCTGTTGTTATTGTTATTGTATTATTGTCACATAAGTTATCATTGTTCATTATACTGCATATTTACATTATACAATGCCATTTATGATGTACTTCTACTGAACTATTTGTTGTCATGGTCTTGTATTATTGTATCTATCATAGTAGTCTTAGAAAGTTCTGTTGTTGATTTAGATAAATTTTATGATGCCATGTATTATTTATTATACTATGTACAAAAGTGGTTTACCGTTGATAAATAAAGAAAAGAAAAAAAAGAAAAGAAAAAAATTGAAATCTAGATAGACCTAGTACGCGAGAATGTTGTGTTTTTGTTATCGTTGTTTGATTCATTCTAATCGTTCCATATAACCTTTCTTTAGGTCTGACATTGGTTATATGAATAATAACAGTCAACCACTGGAATTTGTTGCTTAATTTAAGAGGATACCTTATTAGTATTAGGTATGTATTATATATATTAAGCCTTACATATTAGCGATTTTCATTATTTACTTTTTCTAAGATTCCAGTAGTCCTACTAACCTAGGTACTTGATACGATGGCTTCTTTTCAAATTGTATTTTTTATTTAATTGATTTAATCCTTTGACTGATACGCCAAAAAAATTAAAGTTTTCCGGAACACGATTTTTGGCATGTGTTTTTGTGTTATCCCAAAATAAAGTGATAGGCCTAAATTGGTGTTTTTGCAAGGGTTTTATTAAAAATCAGTAACTATGGTAATTAATAACATATTTGCAGGAGTCTAATTTGTTTATTGGGGGAAAACATTTTAATACATATATTAACCAAGATATACATACATCTACATTTAAAATTTTTTTTTTCTTTTTGGAGTTAGAAAACATACACGTATTTATCTTATTGATTTTAGTATATCCCAAAAGTAAATTTAATAGTGAATAGATCTTAACAATTTGAAGAGTGTTGCATTAAAATAATTAACTTATGAATAAAATTTTATAAATTAATTAGGTGTGTTAGAGGTGATTTATTGATCGGACATCGCCTCCATGCAAATGTAGCATTACGAGTATTTTATAAAATAAAATATCAATTTTACTGTAATTGCAACTTATTGATTAAAATAGAATGAAGAATAATAACATATGATTTAATATTTACAATATATACAGTTTTTCTTTTTTGCATGCATATGTGCTTGAGACACTCAGCATGTACACTTTTTATGTCCTTTATTTTTATTTATTTATTTGTTAGCGGCAATTTGCAAAGAGTTACATACATAAACCAAGATAACATAATAAAGAGCTGGTATTTATGCAGTTTCTTGCCACCAAACAAATTCGGAACATTTTGCTTGAAATGGGTCTAGAATTGGCTGTATTTTCACGAGATATGTTTTTTATTCCGCGGAAATAACGTATTTTACCGAAAAATTCGAAAAACCAATGTTACAGCTTTTAGTATTTTTGTCATATTTCCATTAACCCTTTCGCTTCCGACGTCCGATATATCGGACGTCATGGTTTTTTTGAAAACTTCCAACGTCCGATATATCGGACGTCCGCGGAAAATTTTTTTTCAGTTACTTAAATTCGTCCGATTATTATGAAACTATAGCAACGTATGCATAAACATACAGGTTACACAAGAAATTAGGTTTTATCGTCTTTTGAATAGTAACTTTAATTTTACGCATCTTTAAATTTGAACGTCTGTGACTTACAACTTAACCTTTAGCATATGTGTCCGTTTGATGTCAGCTGTGTTGCGTATTACTTTTAGTTGTTTTTAGAGTGTTTTATTTATTTCATAATTAGTATTTGCTTCTTTATAGTTTGTTTAGTGTTTATATCGAAGTGTAAATATGAGTAACGGTAGACGAAAACGAGAACGATCGCCCATTAGCGAGAACACTATCTTCTATGAATTGATTGCGAATAAGCGTAAAAAAATTCTACAACTCAGACATTTTTAAAGGTAAGACCATACAAATTTGTAAGCATGTTAGCAACAAGAATATCTTTAAAATGTATATCTTGAAAATGTTCTAAAATTTTTTTTGTGCACTGTAGGTTAGTTCAAACTACAAAAATAAAAAAAATTAAAAATTATTTATACATGTATATACATATAAATAAACATTTTTTAACTAATAAATATTACTTAATCAATTATATTTATAGAGAATTTAATGACAAAAAAAACAAAACAAAAATCATTCAATTCCATTTATAAATAAGAAATATATAGCATATTTCTTAAAGCAATGCATTTTCACCAAAAAGGACCTTGGAAGTCTTCGCAAATACCACATAACGGACGTCGGAAGCGAAAGGGTTAATTTAAAAGGTATTTAAATCATCTTTTTTTATTTTGATGTGTTTTTTGCACTGAATACAACTTTGAAAACTATTTTGGTCTATTACAAATATTTCTCGAGAAATAACGGAAAAACTACTATCGCAGCGGATCCCGATTAGCGGCCATTACACGATCGTTATATACAACAACTATTAATCACAAAAACCAAATTCACCTATATTCCTGCCGCAGTGACGGCCGGCAGGCCGTCACAAAGGCCAAACGCTCGAATTTAATGCAAATTACGAATTTTTATTGAGAAAATAGACAATTAGGATAAGTTAGGTTATGTTAGTAAAAAATGCATTTTTCGAGCTGAAAAGATAATTTTACTATAAAACCAGTTATATATTTGTGTTCAGCATAAAAAAAACACGAGAAATGAAAAAAAAGTTTGTCAAAAATAAAGATTTTTAAAAAAGTTGGCTTTTTTCATTATTACATAAAAAAATAGTTTTCGATTTTTCGGTAAAAAACGAGTTTTCCGCGTATGAAATCAAACTCCTCAAGAGATATAAACTCATGTTTCACCACTTTTTTAACATGAAATCCTATTTTCAGAGGTGGCAAGAAAGTGCATAATTACCTAAAGAGCTTGTATTAAAAAAGAAAAATCTAACAATATTTAAGGATACATACATATATGGTGTAATCTGCGATATTAGTTTAACTAAAAATAAATTTGAGAAAATACAATATATAAAAATTGTTATATAGCAATATTTTCATAACTTAAACATGTGCTTCGCAATGTGTCCATTTAAGATAATAATACAAACAACAGTACCTATATACCATATAACAACTAATAACAATTTAAATACTTCAACTGTTCTACCATAATACTCAAACAAGGAACCAATCGAAACTATAAATCCTAAAATTAGTTATCATAATGTATTTACAGAGATAACAGGTAATTTTCTCAACAGATTGCAATGCTATAGAAAACAACAACAGATAATTTTGTGAGAATATAACAATAATATATATATATATATATATATATATATATATATATATATATATATATATATATATCTGAGAAAATAACAATTCCCAACAGTAATTGATACACTAACAAAAATAATACACATAAATTATGTATGAATTAAAATATATACTCGTGTATATATATATATTAATATAAAGTTAAAATTAGGGCTACTTACATATTTTAGGATGTAATAAAATTAAACTGAGTACCCTTATATTTATTTTTATTAAAAACTCATTACACAACATGTTTCGACTTTCTGGTCATTTTCTAGTGTAAATTAAATAAGTTGAGTATATAATAATTTTTAAAATAAAATATTAAAACATGTGGTTTTTGTAAATATTGATGAATATGGATAAGTTGGTGATATTTTTAGTTATAATTTTTAATGTTTCGAATCTTATCAAAAATAGGGTTTGTATAATTGATTTGTGTGTTCAACATGTTCAGTGGATTATCTTGTTGTGCCAAATATATATGTAATTCTTCTGTTGCATTCATTTTCTTGCCCTTTTTCATAAAATTTAATATTTCCATGTTTTCTTCCATTTTTGTGTACGTGTGGTCTGTAGAGAGCAAGTGATCTGCGAATGTGGATTTCATTGTAGTTGTGTTATAGCATCTGAGAGCTTGTATATGTTCTTGAAAGCGTGTTTTGAATGGTCTTCCAGTTTGTCCAATGTAGAATTTATCACAGTCTGTACAATTAATTTTGTAAATACCTGATTTGCTGTAAATGTTGTCATTATTATGTTCTTTTTGAGATTTTTTATCTTAAATGTTGAATGTGTTGTTGTGTGTGGTGAAACTTAGTTTGTAATTTGTATTTTGAAAGGTTTTTCGAATAGCTTTGTTTAGGCTTTAGTTATATGGTACGTTTATAAATTTGATCTTCTTTGGGTCTTGATTTGTTGAGCTGTTATTTCTTTTCTTCTTTTTGTTTCTTATTAGTTTGTCAATCATGTTTGGTTTGTATCCGTTTTTTATTGCCAAATATTTTATTATATTTTTTTCTTCAGTGAAGTGTTTCTCGTTCATTGGTATGTTTATTAGACGATTTATCATAGAATGGAAAGTTGATAATTTGTGTTGCCAGGGATGATTGGATGTAGATGGTATTATAAGGTCGGTTTGTGTGGGTTTTCTGTAGATTTTGAATGAATGTTTATTGTTGATTTTGGTAATTGATAGATCTAAATAATTGATTATTTAGATCTATTTATATCTAACCCACACAAACCGACCTTATAATACCATCTACATCCAATCATCCCTGGCAACACAAATTATCAACTTTCCATTCTATGATAAATCGTCTAATAAACATACCAATGAACGAGAAACACTTCAATGAAGAAAAAAATATAATAAAATATTTGGCAATAAAAAACAGATACAAACCAAACATGATTGACAAACTAATAAGAAACAAAAAGAAGAAAAGAAATAACAGCTCAACAAATCAAGACCCAAAGAAGATCAAATTTATAAACGTACCATATAACACAAGCCTAAACAAAGCTATTCGAAAAACCTTTCAAAATACAAATTACAAACTAAGTTTCACCACACGCAACAACACATTCAACATTTTAGATAAAAAATCTCAAAAAGAACATAATAATGACAACATTTACAGCAAATCAGGTATTTACAAAATTAATTGTACAGACTGTGATAAATTCTACATTGGACAAACTGGAAGACCATTCAAAACACGCTTTCAAGAACATATACAAGCTCTCAGAAGCTATAACACAACTACAATGAAATCCACATTCGCAGATCACTTGCTCTCTACAGACCACACGTACACAAAAATGGAAGAAAACATGGAAATATTAAATTTTATGAAAAAGGGCAAGAAAATGAATGCAACAGAAGAATTACATATATATTTGGCACAACAAGATAATCCACTGAACATGTTGAACACACAAATCAATTATACAAACCCTATTTTTGATAAGATTCGAAACATTAATAATTATAACTAAAAATATCACCAACTTATCCATATTCATCAATATTTACAAAAACCACATGTTTTAATATTTTATTTTAAAAATTATTATATACTCAACTTATTTAATTTACACTAGAAAATGACCAGAAAGTCGAAACATGTTGTGTAATGAGTTTTTAATAAAAATAAATATAAGGGTACTCAGTTTAATTTTATTACATCCTAATATATATATATAGTTACAAATTAGTTAAAATCAACAATAATTAAATTACTCAACTATATACATTCAAGTTGATTATTCTAGCCCGACGAACAGCGTAGCTTCAGACATTGTCCAAGATTTCCAAGGAGATAAAAACCTTCTCAAGGTGTTGACTACTGTCATGGAAGAAGTCGTGATTGGGACAGACGAAGTTTTCAAGTCGAGAAGGCAAGGAATAGCACTACATTACATGTGATTGGTCGGATGGGATCGATGGCAAAATAGGTCCAATGAGCATGTTAGACTAGGCACTCTGATGTCAATTGAGCTTAGAAGTTCAGGGAAAATAACTTCAGCCCTGAACAGTTTGTGCAGGAACGACACATCAAGCAGCTGCCTTCTAGCTCGCAGAGAGTCCAAGCCCAAGAGAGTCCCAATCTGTGCCGGCGGTACAGTGCCACAGTTGAAACCAAGGTTCACTCCCACCACACGCAGAAAGCGGTCCTGCACCTTCTGAAGACGCTGGATGTGTCCAATCTGGTATAGGGACCATACAACGCCGGCAAACTCCAATATAGACCTCACCAGGGCAATATAAAGGAACTTCCAACGCATTGACACTCAACTCAGTTCTAGCCATTCTGATAAGAAGCCCCAGGGCACGAGTCCCTCTGCTGACAATGTCATCAATGTGGTAAGCTGGGTTCAGATCAGATGAAAGGATAACACCTAGATCACGAATACAACACTTTCAAGAGATTGAAGACTGTCCAAGAGTATAATCATGCAGCAATGGTGTAGAAGATCGATGGAAGGAGACTACAGCACATTTTTCAGAATTAGTCCTCATACCATCTCGAGCGCACCAGTCCTCAATTCTTCCAAGACAATGCTGAAGTCTATCGCAGTCATTCAGGGAAGACATAGTCGAAAAAACTTTCATATCATCAGTAAAAAGAAGACAATCCGCATCAATGCACTCGATAATATCGTTCAGAAAGATGGTAAAAAGGAAAGGGTCGAGGTGAAATCCTTGTGGGACCCCCGAAGTGGCTAAAAAGGGTCTTGAAATAGCTCTAGAAAACTTGACAATGAGTGTTCGATTTGCGAGGTAAGACCTAAACCATTGAAGAACGTTTTCAGAAATACCATACGCCTCCAACTTGGCCAGAAGATGTACATGGCTAACCGTGTCTAAAGCCTTAGAAAAATCAATGTATATACTATCGACTTGCGGGCCCTTGGCAAAGCTGGACAAGATATACTCCTCGAACAGTAGAAAGTTTGTAGTAACAGACGTTAAAAAGTTGCAAATTTCTTTAGGAGAAGAGGCAGACTCATCGTTTAGGAAGTAAGATTCAACTGCTTGTGAGGACCTCTTCATGATCCTGACAAAACTCCGAAAGGACTTAATATTGTTTGGTATGGTATTATTGACATGGGCAACATAGTTTTCGTAACAGATTGTAGTCATTTCCTTGCAAATCACCCGCAGGCGTCGAAACTCACAGTAGTTACCAGGATGTAGCTCAGAGATGTTTTGTACTTCCTGTGGGCGATCTTCTTTTCAACCACCAGTCGTCTTTTCAACCACCAGTCGTTTTCCATACATAGTTTAACCATTTGTATTAGCTTTTTGGGTATTCCAAATTGTTCTAGTTTTTGCCATATTTTACATCTGTCCGTGTAAAGTATAAATAAATGACTTTAATTATTTGTCATTAAAGTCATTATTTGTTAATGACTTGTGTTAATAAGTACACGCCAACAGTATATATTTATTTTCTCCTCTTCATTTTTCTGGTTCTTCCATAAGTAACAATAGGTAATGACCCACCCGCCCGCCCATACACGTAGAGTGGTAATGACCCAGCCGCCCGTCCATACACGTACAGTGGTAATGACCCACCCACCCGCCCATACAGGTAGAGTGGTAATGACCCACCCGCCCACACATACACGTACAGTGATAATGACCCATCCGCCCGCCCATACACGTACAGTGGTAATGACCCAGCCGCCCGTCCATACACGTACAGTGGTAATGACCCACCCACCCGCCCATACACGTACAGTGTTAATTACCACTGTACATGTATGGGTGGGCAGGTGGGTCAATACCACTGTAAGTATATAGGTGGGCTGGTAGGTCAATACCACTGTACGTTTATGGGCGGATGAGTGGGTGACAACCGCGTATATTACCTTGACACGGTTGTCACCGGAAAATGTAGACTCTAGTTATGACACCGGCCGCTTAAGCCTGAGTTCTCTTTATTCTGTAGAAGAATTTGATAAGACATAACAATATCAATTAAGTTTTAGATGAATTTCAACACCTTGTTTAAAAAAAAAGGCTGTCATTTATAAGCTTTCTTAAAATCTATGAAAATGGCATGGGCATCTCTTCCGTATTCCCAGTACTTTGATAATGCTTGTTTTAGTATGTATATTTGGTCTGATGTCGATTTGCCCTTTATGAATACTGCCTGATGTTCTTCAATTACTAGGTTAGAGTACTCTTCCAGTCTTTTGAGATTAATTTCAGACAAAGCTTTGTATGAGTGACTTTTGTACTCTGTAGTTTTCATGCTTCTCTTTCTCTCCCTTCTTATTAAGTGGTACTATAAGTTCCTCTCTCCACTCACTTGCATTAATTGTTTAAGTAATGGTTATTATTTAATAATTTATTTATTTATTACTCTAGCTTAATTATTTGTTGTATTACCCCTATTCTTAGTAATCATGCACAGTAGAACCTTGATAGCATGAAATCCTCAATAGTACAAATGTTTTTAAATCCGCGTGAACCTCTCATAAAACTAACATGTTAAAAGAACCTTTATATACCATGAATTTTAAGGATAAACTACAATATTACAAATTTTGTTTGATTTTCAAGACAATGAGAAACCTTATAGCACCAATATCAAGAGCCAAACACCTCTTATCACGAATTTGACCTTTGTCAGATGAATTCCCACTGTCTTAAACTCAGTAAGACGAATTTATATTACAAATTAATTTTGTCTAAAGCAGGAAAACTCAGCTTCTGTTTTTCCTGACTTCTGAAATTGTAGACAGTACAGATTTAGTTCAGTTTAGTTTAATTCACTTATGTGTTCGGTACCATTCAATACAATGGACAATATGACTAGAGTTTCTCATGGCGAAAATAAAAAGAAATGTCCTGCTTTAGGTGTTGAGTTTAAGCGGAACGTAATTAAAGAAGATACTGTAGTACGTATTGCATAAATAAACTTACAATAAATGATTTGTTCAATAGTAAAGTACATATTACAACTCCTATATTACAAATGTTGTCCATTTTAACCTTGATAATATGAAAATTTTACAGTCCCCTTCAGATCCGTGGTATCAAGGTACTATGGACATGAGCAATGAAATTGAAGAGTAAATTGTACTCTGTAGAAATCTGTGTTTGTTATACTTAAAAACACATTGTAGAATTTCACATGCAATGAATTTACTCATTTATATAGGCCTACAATGATTAATAAATTATGTTGAGTGATTAATAATGAAACGTTTGATAATTTATTTAATTGTTCCCATAATAATGCAGGCTTGTAACAAATTTATTGAGCTTCCCTACATTACAAAATTTATTGTATGGTGTACAGTAATTTTGCTTTGTTTTGGGGGAATTATAAAATAGTGCATTATATTTTGGAAAAATAGCAGTTTCTATTAAATATGTATCTAATAAGTTTACTATATTTAAATTAATTTATGGTGTATAAAATTTAGCAGTAGAATACATAATCTAGATTCTTAAAACTTATTTATATGTAATTTTTTTTAGGCAACAAATATGTATCAGTACTCAGAACTCATAAAACTTGCTACCCCATATGCACGAAAAATGACCAAACTTAGCAGACGGATATTTGGAGAATCTGTCTACTCAGATGCTTCATCTAATAAAGTAAGTAAACGATAAAAAAGATATTCTAGAATTTTTCTAGGAATTTTCTACACACAGAGATCCATATAAATGAAATACAGATATATTTCATTTATAATACAGTTTCATCTTGTAAGATGAAATACAGATATAAATCTGTACTTTACTTATTATATTGTAAATTTTGCAAATCTTCACATATAGAAGAGAATCGATTTTGTCATGAGTATCGCGCATGTTGTGTTTCCAAGAAAACAACTATGATTTTGTATGAAACATTTTTCATTACAGTATTTGTGAAAAGGCTATAGGCTATGTGGATCTTAGGAATCCGTTGCAGTTTTAATTTAAATTTTGTTTATGGCATAGTTTATTTATTTTTACCTCTAATTGTTAAGTATTGCAATAATTTTGCATTCAGATTTTGTTCTATTTAAATTAGGCTATAGTGATTCAGTTACTTAGGTTAGCAGTATTTCAGTAGCCTATTACTTTGTTTTTAATATTTAGATTTTTTTTATAAAAGTTAAGTATATAGTCAGGTTCGAAAGAGTAAAAGATTTTGAATCTACTCTTTTTTCTATAACTGTGCAATGAATTACTAGAGACTTGACTGGCAATTTGATGCACTACTCACTCAAGAAATTTTTGAAACATTCAGTGTATTCCAAAATATTCTGCTATTTTGTATTTTAAGGCATTGAGTCTGTACATTTTTATTTTTCATAAACTCTACGGAATATTGAAATTCAGTATAAATATACCTTTAATGATTATGTTATGTTAAAATTACACACTCTTTTGGGCAGTAGAGTCCCGCTAATCGGAACTTCGGTAATCTGAAAGTCCGCTTAATCCGAAACAGATATTTGCAAAAGATTTTGGAAAAATAAAAATGCAGTTACTCAGCAAAAACCACTACTTTATAAATCTAAAAATGAAAGACAGTATAATTTCATGTACTTAACTGTTAATAAACTTTTCAAATATTACTTTGGTTTGAAAGAATTCCTCTCCCTCAAAACTAAATTACGCCAGCATCTAAAAAATGTGGTATCTACTAGGGTCATGTCGGGGTGTTTCTCTAGACGTATCCTATTATGATATCTAGGCAGTCGCATCATCTGTGTGTGTTATATCAAAACTTAGATTTGTAAACACACGATTTTGAACTTTTGATAAGAGACTGATAGTGGGAATTGGGTACAGTGCTGTCTGAGGTAGCGTTAGAACACCAGAAATATGCACACGATTTCCGTCAGCTAATAATGTGGACTAGTGGCGAATGCAACAGTGTCAAGTAGCGCTGGGCCCGGGATCAATTTCTGCTAGTGACTCTTAACTTTTTTTCTTGAAAAACAGACTTTTATCGTACGTCTCAGAATTCCATTGTCATGGAATCATATTGAATTTCATTGTACAAACTAAATTACAAAACTTATTTATTTGTATACAAATCTAAATGAAAAGACGTCTAAAACCTTTTTTTACAATTTTTCCTATAATTACGGGTCTTTATGGAATTAGACTTTGAATATTTTTTATTTTGGAATTTGGAAACATTAAAATTAAATATTGTTTGATATTCGAGGTATTTAAGTTAGTTAGACATCTGCTAAGTTTCATAAAAATATTGAGAGATATTTTAAATATCAACGTTTTTGTAAAAAATATAAAATGGCACATTATTGATAGTAAAAGGTGAAATACAAAAAATTTCATTGAACATTTTTTAGTTATTTTCGTATGCAAAATCACATCCTGACATGGCACCAAGTGTTTTTTGACACCCTGTATAGTGTTATATAGATGCAAAAATAAATAAAATAAATATTTGTAATATTTATTGTATTACCTACAGGGCAATTTACAGTATAATTAAATGAGATATAAAAAACTTTGCTTTGTTCAACAAGTTTCAAGTTAGGGCCATAACAGAGCTTCCTTCTGCCCTAAAATGGTAAGAAAAATACTTTCATTCAAGAAATATCTTCTAACAAATGTATATAAAATAATAGAAAAATAAATAAAAAATCAAATAATTAAATATATATAAGTAAAAGCAATTAAGATGTATGCAATTGTTTCCTATAGTAGTAGAGGAATATATGGTCTGGGACACCTAAAAATAGACTCATTAGTATTCAAGGCACGTGACCTAGCCGCTATAAATGGCAATGTCATGCTAAAAATAGATCAGACAATCTAAAAATAGACTTTAATGAATATAAATATTCTATACACGCGTGTTTAGCTATCATAAATAGTAATGACGATCTAAATCCCGTTATAAATGACAATTACGTTCTAAAAATAGACAAATTCAGTTATTGACTAACTGTAACCTCAAATTTCAAGGTGTTAGGTATCAGGAGAACAGAATTTACGAGGATACCGGAATTTAGTATCTCTATTACTTACGTGTGGTGAATACTAATGAGGCCTCGTCTATTCTCCTCGTATTTTCTGCGCTCCTGATACCAAGATTACGGTTACTTATATTTAAAAATATAATGAGGTAAAAAATGTTTCTGCATTTAGTGGGAATCGAACTTGAAATTTCAGATTGTGAAGCAGTCGTGTTAACCACTACACCATTAATTGTTTCAATAATGTAATATAATTTGTAATATTTCTATATTACTGTGCTCACGTTCTATAATGCTAAATAGTGCGTCATCGGTGTGTGTGTAATGCACAGTACTGAGAATGTCCAAGGTTAAATCAGTATGCAAGAGTTATCTTATTGTGATAAATAGCGTGTCATCGGTAATGGTGTGTGTAATGTGCAGTACTGAGAACGTCCAAGGTTAATTCAGTATGCATGAGTTGTTTTATTGCGCAACTTCCTTGTACCTTTCCTACATACCCACATGTGATGAATAATAATAATAATAATTGAGGTCTCGTCTATTCTGATGCCTTCCTCATCGTATCATATTATCCTGATATCGTAATCATTTTCGGTTACAAAAAAGTATTAACGTGTTTGGTGTGTTTCGAACATGAAATTTTTAGATTGTGAAGCGGTTAATTTAACCAATACACTACTAGTCCTTATGATAATAAAGCTAAAGTAATGACTTATATATAATATTAATTAGTTACAATTATCGTCAGTTGTTTTTTAATCATTGATTGAAAAGGTACTTGGTTATAATTTATTATCGCTTTATTTTGAGAAAAAAATGAATAGTGAAAAGGTTTATATATTAGATCAGGATAATTTAAGAATATTGATACGAGAAACAGGAATGTCAATCTATATAATGATTGAAAGTGAAGGAAGAGATATCGTTAGATGTTGATCAATGGAAGAAATTCAGAAATTATTTTTCTACTATCGATGGAGAATTTAACAGAAGAATCGAAAATTAAAAGTAGTTAAAGTTTGTGTTCCTTTTTTTTATATATATATGAGTAGAATTAGTAATAACATAGTCGGTGGCTATGGATTTCCATGTTAATTTAAACTAATAAGTTGTTTATACATGTGGTGTTCTGTGAGGGATAGATGCAAGAGTGTGATTCTTAAGTGATATGCATTTATCATGCGTGTCTGGTCCATTAGTGCACTCAGAAATAATTGCACTTATCAATCTTTTTTAGATTGCTCAGAGTACTGCTGTGCATCATACTGAAATAGTCTTAATAGGACTTGCTGTAATGATAATTAATGTGGAAGGAAATATTTCAGCTGGTAAATCAACTTTTGGAAATACATTATGTGAAATGTAAAAAGAAAATGGTTACATCAGTATATTTATTAATGAACCATTAGATTTATGGAGAAATTATTATGGTAAAAATATATTACGTCTTTACTATGAAGACACACAGCGGTGGGGTTTTATGTGTCAAGTTGTTGCATTAATCACTATGATTGAAATAGAAAATCGAGCCATTGAATTATCTAAGCAAGGTAAAATAGTAATTGTAGAAAGATCTCCTAGTACTATTATACAGACATTTTCAAAATTATTAATTGAGAAAAATATAATTCAACAGTTTGAGTATATTAGTTTAAGGAAACTACATGATGCTTTGTCTAATAAGTCTTATATTAAAGATAGAATTATTGTTTATTTAAAAACATTACCAGAAATTTGTTTTCGTCGATTAATAGTGAAGAATCGTTGTGAGGAAGTGAATTATGTAGATATTGAATATTTAAAATTTTTACATTTTAACCATGAAAATAGATTCAGTGCAAAGAAAGAACATATTTTAACTGTAGATGGTCAATCATTTTTAAAAAATAATATTAAAATGTTACATCCATCTGGGAGTGATTTACTAACAGCGATTGCAACACACCATGACTAAGGCCTTGCGCACTTGTAGCAATCGCAAGCCAACAACGCAGCATGCTAATGCACTAGTAATTTAAGCTCACTGTTGGATACAAACTTCAGTGTTTGAGCATCCAGCCACCCCGACAAGCATCACCATCTACTAACACATCCCCTCGTGCCAGCTCACACTCCAACTAGAGGTAAAACTATGTATTATATTGAGGAAATATTTATAATTAAAGCCATACTAATTTTGATTGTTTTAAATAAATTTTCATATTATTAATTTCCACTGACTAAATATTATTAATAGTACAATTTTCAAATAAACAAATATTTATTTTGATTGAAAGTATTTAAAAAGAAAATTTACTAATTATTTTCATTTTTTTTTTTTTTTTTTCTAACTTCACTCGCCAGTTGACATGGGCCTACAGGCCTGTGCGTCAACTTTATTCAACGAGTGAAGTATCGACCGTTGGCTCAGTGGGGATTCAAACCTTGGACCTTGTCCTCCGCAGTCCGAAGCCTTAGCCACTGAGCCACCACGCCGGCAATAAATTGAATAAATTCTTTTATTCAATTTATTCTTTTAATTGAATAAAAGAAATTAATTAACAAATGATCGTTCTCTTATTATTTCAAAGTTTTAGTATTTATAATTGTACAATAATTACAATACAGCCTATGCGCATTTTGTTAAAAACTCTAAAGATTTCATAACACAGTATCTGTTATTTTTTTATTTTCATAACTTTTTTTAATAATATTGTACTGTCATAATTTTGAGAAAATAAACTTTGATTCGATTTGAATTTGATTTGTTAAATGTGTAACCTATTTTCAATTAAAGAATATAAAGCTATAATTATTTTGATTGTTTTAAATGCATTTTTATAATTGTTAATTTTCAACTGACTATATACTATTTATTTTTTAATTAAATATTTTTATATTAAAACTTTCAAATAAACTATTTTCAATTAAATAATATTTATACTACACAATGATTTTTTTTAGTTTAATTGATTCTCAACCTAAAGACGACGTCATCGTCATAGATTTACGAGCTGAAGAGTGTGTTTCTGCTCCTCAGCCATCAACGTCCAAACAACAAACTTCTAATCCACAACAATCATCAACAACCGTTTCAACTTCACAGCCGTCAAAAAGTAGGGGTACGTTTTTCTCTGTTTTACAAATTATCGAAAATCTATACCTGTTAGGTGTTTCTTCATTAGACACGTGGGAATATCTCACTGAAAATCTAAAGAAAAACGATGAAATATTAAGTAATCCTTCACTAATCCAACTGTAATCCTTCACCTCCAAGCACTAGAGAAAGAGCTCTGCTCAGGCAAACCCGAAGACAAATCTGAAACCCGTGCGCGGAAGAGAGACTATGACCTAAAACTGAAAACGCTAAGAAAAGAGAGAACATCTGACTTTATAAATGGAGCTGAAAACAAGTCTAAAGCACTGTGGCAAGTCATAAACAACCACAGAAAGGCAAGGCCCAACACTGAAAATCAATGGAAGATACTGACCAACAATGAAACCACACAAGATCCAGCTAAAATAGCCAGCTAAAGTGCCAAAGGGGGGACCATTGGAAGTTTTGACGGTTTTTGAGAAAAATCCAACCACGCAAATCTTGACGTATGACACACTTTTCTGGGGTAGATTTATACATGGAATCAGGAAATGTCTTTCGTTTTGGTGCAACTCTCACAATAAAGCCTTCAGAGGCAATTTAAATACGTACACGAACAGTGGTATTGACCCACCCGCCCACCCATACACGAACAGTGGTATTTCTTTGTAACTATCGCTGAAAAGACTCTCCTAGCAAACGGCATTAGCACGGATGAAAAAAATCACCCTATACAACCTCCAAGTACAAACGTTAACTTTCACTTTGAGCCCGCATCCCAAGAAGAAATAGAAAATGCCATCAATTCAATGAAGCCAAAAACATCCTCAGGTTTTGACGAAATCTCAGCTAAACTTGTAAAAACCTGTAAAAGAGAGCTAATAGAACCATTAACGAATATCGTTAACAAATCACTAAGACAAGGAATTTTTCCGGACCTCCTTAAAATTTCAAAAGTTTACCCTAAATATAAAAAAGGCCCAACAACAGACACAAACAGCTATAGACCAATATCACTCATACCTACCTTCTCGAAACTGTTTGAAAAAATTGTTCTCCATAGACTTCTTTCTCACCTGGAACAAAATGAACTTCTCACACCCCATCAGCATGGATTCCTAAAGGGACGATCAACCACAACAGCTCTCATTCAACTCACAGAATATGTGATTGACCAACTGGAGGAAGGATGCCTTGCTACCAGCCTTTTCCTCGACTTTAGCAAGGCATTCGACTGCCTTAATCACAGTGATCTCCTCAAGAAGCTAAATGCGCTAGGCATCAACGGTAAAGAAGCGCAATGGTTCAATAGTTACCTCAATAACAGACACCAACTTGTTGAAATTTGCCACACCAAGAACAACACATTGATCAAGACACTTTCCAAAACGGCCAGAATATCAAGAGGTGTTCCGCAGGGATCAGTGCTTGGGCCTGTCCTGTTTCTTCTGCTGACAAATGACTTGCCAAATCTGCTAAAAGACCACTGCCAAACTACAATGTACGCAGACGACACGGTCATTACACTAGCCAGAAACACTCATTCACAAAGTCAGCAGAAACACTCATTCACCAAGCTGAAACAACCATAAAGAAAACCAAGCAATACTGCTGCGACAACCTGCTAGCTCTGAACAAAAGTAAAACTGTCCAAATCAATTTCACAACAAAAAATAAGAACACAGATGTACCACTTCAAGGAATAAATCTACAAAATGAAACTAAGTATCTTGGCATTACTGTGGACTCAAAACTTTCCTGGAAACAGCACACTGACCAACTCTGCAAGAAGCTTAGCTCAGGCATCTATGTTATAAGACAAATATTACAATCAAGCAACCTAGAGACAGCAAAAACCACATACTATGCGCTGTTTGAATCACACCTTAGGTACTGCATCGTGGTATGGGGAGGAACTTCAAACTCCAATCTCGAAAGAGTCCTCATACATCAAAAAAGAGCAATTAGATGTCTCGCAGGCCTAAACTTCCAAGACGGCTGTAGGGAAGCATACAAGGAACTAAAAATCCTCACAGTAATGTCACTCTACATCCGAGAAGTAATTCTACACGCAGTTTCTACTCAACAAACCAGACACCAGGATCTTCATCAGCACAACACAAGACATGCCACAAACTTTGTCCTTCCACTACACCACCTCAGCCTGCTTGAAAAAAAAAACCATGTTACAAAGGTGCCCACTATTATAACCACCTGCCAGACCACCTCAAGAGAAGAGGTGGTCTGGCAGGAAGAGGTGGTCATTCGCAAAATTGTTTCAAAAAAGCAAAAACGAACCATTGTACATTAGTCAGTCTTTTCAATTTCAAGTAGGAAATGAACGACGTAAAATTTCAACACCAGGTGAGACTGGTACTCATCTGGTAAAAATTGAGATTTCTGATGTAAAGGATCTCAAAAAATGTAAGTCAGAAAAATTTTTCTGGCAGAAAGTATCTAAAAAAGGTTATTTTCTCTTAAATACTGAGAAACATGAGGATGCTGCTATGTTAAATTCTATATGTAACATACTAACTGTTTCTGGTAACAAAGTGTTGAAAATAAAAAATATTAAAAAAGAGTGTATTAAATTTGAAAGAAAAAATGATTACGGTAGTCAAAATAGTGTAAATATATATTTTTTGTCAATTTGAGGAAATTGTTATTTTTTCAGTCACGAGTAATAAGAATCAATTGGGCTTTTTGCGTTTGACAGAATATGCATTTACTCCACAACGTAGCACAACTCATTCAATTGGATACGATTTAAGAAGTGCGTATGATTCAGTAGTACTAAAATGAGATAGGGCGCTATTAAAAACAGATATTGCATTACAATTACCAAATAATTGTTATGGTAGGATTGCTCCTCGTAGTGGGCTAGCCTTAAGACATGGTATTGATGTTGGGGCCGGTGTTGTTGATCCTGATTACACTGGAAATGTGTCTATACTATTGTTTAACCATTCTGATCTTGATTTTATTGTACATAGAGGTGATAGGATTGCACAGATTATTTGTGAATATGCTGCACAACCAGACTTATTTGAAATTACTTATAGTCTAGACATAACAGAGCGAGGTACAAAAGGATTTGGTTCGTCAGGCATAAAATAAATTTTTTGTTTCAGATGGCTAATCTTCCATTTAAAAAAAGAAAAATATTTTTTAACGAACCCATGGAAATTGATACAATAGATGGTACCATTTCATATAAAAATAATGAATCAGTAAGTTCAACTTCATCAGATGAATAGATAATAAAATAATAATTCTTATTATTAAAAATAATATTAATATTAAAATATTATTAAAAATAATAATAATATTAAAATAATAATTCAAATCTATTAAGATAATAATAATAATTCTTAATAGATTTGAAAAGAAAAAAGGCAAGGTTACAACATAGCAAATATTTATTGAGTAACAATAACAACTTTGTTGAACTTAAAAATGCTTTTAAAGGAATATTAAAAACATTTTACTGGAAAAATAATGAAAAAAGTTAAAAGATATATGTTTAATTCTTGTACATGTAAAAGATTCAATAACTAAAACTATTAGACAAATTTTAAGTGAATTTGGAGCTTTAAAATTTAATATTATAGTAGAGTGTACATATAATAAACCATTAACAAATAATAAAGAAAATCGTGCTTTTAAAACAAAAAATATGACAGTTTTTGAAAATTCATCAATTGATTCAATATTACAGTAAAACCTCCTTAATCCGGCATTCTATAGTCCGGAATTGTCTATAATCCGGCATCAACGGCAATAGACGCAAATTACAAAATTGCCTTCACAATGAACATTGTAAAGTGAGCAACTCGACAACTAATAAAAAAAATAGTTGTAAGAAGCAAAAAAATGGATATTTTTTCCAGCCATCTACCAGTTCTGTTGCTAACAACCACAAATACTATAGTACAGTGCTGTACTGTATTTCATACTGTATTCAAATTTATTTCATCGTATACTGTACTTAAAAATGCATTTTAATATTTTTTCTGAACTTATATATTGATTTATATTGTTTAAATAACCTATGTTTAAATAATATATACATACAGTAAAATTTTGTTGTGCAAATTATGTTATTTTTATACACCTCCTGTATTTTTATAAATAACCTCCATAGTCCGGAATTTTCTTTAATCCGGAATGCGTCAAGTCCCAAACGTGCCGGATTAAAGAGGTTCTACTGTACATAAATTATTTAGAAAGATATGTAAAGAAGAGAATGAATACGAGGGTAATGGAAGTGGATGGAGTCTATTATGTGTTAATGGTATTTTATTACATTTTAGTAGGTATAGGCCTTTAACAGGATCTACTTACATACCTTTGCCAAAGAAAATTCAATCTAAAAATGCAGTAATAAATCCAAAAAATATTAATGATCAAAAATGTTTTCAATGGGCAATATTAGCTCGATACGTAAAAGGTAAACATAGAGAACGCATAAACAGTAGATATATGTTATTATCAAATATTTTCAACTTCAATGATTTAACATTTCCAGTAAGTCTTAAAGATATTAGAATATTTGAAAAAATAATCAAAATGTAAGTGTTAATGTTTATGGATTAAACGATTTGAAAGAAGTTTATCCACTCAAAGTGTGTATGAAAGAAAAAATAAACCACTTTGATTTATTACTTATTTCAAACAAATCAGGAACACATTATTGTTACATTAATGATTTTTCAAGACTAGTTCGTTCTCAGCTGTCAAGTTATACTAGCACTATGATTTTTTGTAAGCGTTGTTTAGCTCATTACCAAGGTAAAAAACGTTTTATAAACTTAGAAAAACACAAAAAACAAAGTTATGAAAATGCTCCTGTAAGAGTTAAAATGCCAACTTTAAATGAAGAAAATGAGATACCAATTTTAAAATTTAAAAATTTTCATTTTAAATTCAAATTACCTATAGTAGCATATTGTGACTTTGAGTGTTTATTGAAAAAATTGAATGTTAAACAAAGTAAACATACTATGGTAAATGATATTCATGAAGCCATGAGTTTTTGTGTATATCTAGTTATTGATCACAGTCTGGATGATAGGATATCATCACATCTTCCTAAGGAACCATATTTATATTGTGGTAAAGACGCTGCATCAAAATTTATGGACTATATAATTTCCATTGCAAATTTAATTGGAGACTTGATAAAAGAACAAAATATACCAATGATACCATTAACAATTGATGAACAAAATAGGATAGATTTAATAACTCATTTTGAAATGTGCAATTTAGAATGTACAATGATTGACAGACCGGTAAAAGATCATTGTCATCTTACTGGACAATTTCGTAACGTTCTTTGTAATATTTGTAATATAAAAAGGAGAGATCAAAATTATCTACCAATATTTTTTCATGGATCATCTAATTATGATAATCATTTTATTGTTCGACAACTAGATTGTGACCAACAACATATTGGTGTCATTCCAAATTCTAGTGAAAAATACATTTCATTTACTAAACGAACTGTTAGTGGTGTAAAATTGAGGTTTTTAGATAGTTATAGATTTCTTGGTACCAGTTTAAGTCAATTAGTGGAAAATCTTTCTAAAGATAAATTTGAACATACTAGTTTGTTTTTTTCAAAAGAAGAAATGCCTTTAGTAACGAGAAAAGGAGTTTATTGTTATAATTACACAGATTGTTGGGAAAAATTAGAAGAAAACCAACTACCATCACAAGATTGTTTATATAACAAATTAACTGAGGAACCTATAACCAATAGTGATTATGAACATGCAAAAAATATTTGGTCACATTTTAATTGTTTGAATCTTGGTGACTATTCAGATTTGTATTTATGTACTGATGTATTATTACTTGCTGATGTGTTTGAAAATTTTCAAAAACTTTGTATAGAAAATTATGAATTAGACCCGGCTCATTACTTAACATCACAAAGTCTAACATTTGATGCTATGTTAAAATTTACAAATGTTAAATTAGATTTGTTAGTTGACTATGATATGTATATGTTCATTGAAAACGGTATTAGAGGTGGTATTGTTTCATGCGTTCAACGTCACGCGCTTGCAAATAAACTCCTATGCTAAACTCGATGTACGATGAAAATAAGGAAAAATCTTTCTTATCATACATTGATGCAAATAATCTTTACGAATACGCAATGTCAATGTTAATGCCAAAAAATAAATTTAAATGGTTGTCACAAAGTGAGCTGAAAAGTTTTGATGTATTATCAGTACCAGATGATAGTCCAATAGGATATATAATAGAATGTGACATAGCTTATCCTACATATTTACATAATCACCATAATGATTTACCATTTTTACCTGAAAACAGAATTCTAGAACGGTCAAAAATAGAAAAATTATTAACTACTTTGTATAGCAAAAATAATTATGTATGTCATTATATGAACTTAAAACAAGCAATCCAAATGGTTTAGTAATACAAAAAATTCACAGGGTCTTACAATTCAAACAAAGCACATGGTTAGAACCATATATCACTTTTAATAATGACAAGAGAAAAAGAGCTTGAAATGAGTTCAAGAAAGATTTTTACAAACTTTTAAATAATACTGTGTTCGGTAAAAGCATTGAGAATATTAGGAAAAGAATGCATTTAGAATTAGTAAATAAAGAAAGAAGATTAAATAAACTAATTTCAAAACCAGACTTAAGGAATCGTATTGTATATAGTGATAAACTATGTGCAATTGAATTATCTAAAGAGTCAATTTTTTTTAATAAACCCATATATATTGGATTCACTGTATTAGAATTAAGTAAATTTCATATGTACAATATGCATTACAACATAATGAAACATTTTTACGAAAGCAGAGGTAAAATGATCAAATTGCTATATACAGATACAAATTCATTTGTTTATCAAATATATACAGATGATGTTTATGATGATTACATAAATTCAGAAATTAAAGATTGTTTCGATATGTCCGGCTATCCTTAAAATCATAAATGTTATTCTTTAGAAAATAAAAAGCGTTTAGGTAAATTTAAAGACGAAGTTAATGGTAAATGTATAATTGAGTTTGTAGGGTTGAGGAGTAAATTGTATGCATACCGTACTGTTGAAAATTGTTTTAAAAAGGCTAAAGGTGTAACAAAACCAGTTCTCAAAAAACATATAACATTTGATGATTTTAAAAATTGCCTATTTCAAAATTTAACAATAACAAAAAATATGACAATATTTAGGTCAAAAAAGCATGTTATGCATACTATTACTATTAATAAAATAGCTCTGAATTCCGAAGATAACAAAAGATATATATGTGAAAATGGAATTGACACACTTGCTTTAGGTCACTATAAAATAAAAGATTTAAAATTTAAGAATTCTAATTGTACAATTTCATTTAATTAATTTCTTTTATATTGTTAAAATAATGTATAACTCACAAGAAAAAAAATGATGGTGATGTAAAAAAACCCTATTGTTTATATATATAAATAAATTATTATGGTATTAAGATACAAGTAAAATTTTTTTCAGTTATCGCCGATACGCTACAGCAATTTACATATTGGTACAACAACATGGTTCGTCACCACAGAGTTTTAAATGAAAGTGATGTAACAAGTCTGAGACGACAAAAATGTATTGATGATATTTTCCAAAAAACTCACTTTTAACATTATGCATGGATGTGATAGTTAAGGAATTTAATTCAAACACTATAAATTTAATGGAATTTTTTCCTCTTTACTTGGTAAACGTAATAAAATTCAAACATTCTTTACAATCAATGAGTCTACATTTTATGATCTCAAAAGAGAAAAATGCAAAACAATTGTGTATGTGGTGTACAGGCTTTTCTCCTTCTTCTTCTAAACATAGTAAATTCGTCAATCTATGTGTTACAAAAGATAATATTGAAAACATTTTCAAAATTCTTAAAAATTATTTATGTTCCGAGTGTAATGAATTAATGTTTTATAAATGTCCAATTAATGATGGGTGCACTGATATCACATGATGTGATGATTTTAATCCCTAAAAAAAATTTACTTGTATCATATGTTTATAATATTTGTAAATTTTATTGTTATTATATATAATAAAAAGTTTATTTTTCAACTTTATGTACTGAGTTTATTTGTTTTTCCCACTTTTTTGTTTTCATCATAAGGTAAATAATAAACAAGAGAGTTAAAAATATACATAACATTTATTATAAAAAATAATTACATAATTTTCTTAACAATTCCAGATAATGGATTATACTGGATAAATGCATCATTTATGATTAGACAATACGCAGAAGTGTTGGCTGGAAAATCAGCTGTTGTCTGCAGTTCAATACGAATGTCCAAAGAGCCTGTTTTCAATGTGTCCACTTGTTTAGAGCAATCAATAACAAACATTGGCATCTTATTTAAAAATAAGTTTTTAGTTAAACAAGGCTGATCATCAGCACCAGCATAGTAAGAAGATTGAAATCTTGAATATTGTTCGTATAATAGAGATTTATTACCATTGATGTTGTCATAAGGATAGTACTTGCTATTCAAATACAATTTAACATTTTCCAAATTACAAAAATCAAAATGAGACAGGTTTTTGCCTGTCGAATCTTTACGATCAGTTTTAAATCCAATT
This sequence comes from Stictocephala bisonia, assembly GCA_035578905.1. Lineage (NCBI taxonomy): Eukaryota > Metazoa > Arthropoda > Insecta > Hemiptera > Membracidae > Stictocephala > Stictocephala bisonia. The sequence goes on along the minus strand of JAQJVL010000913.1, from coordinate 160,672 downwards.
ACAACATATCTTGGGTTTTCCAACATTGATGAAGTTTTTACAGTCCATGTTTGAAACTTTGAGTTTGGAAGTGATGGATACTCATGTAATTGCCACCACCTGAACGGTATGGTAATAGTTTGATCCGTATCTGTCATTTTCAAAAGTGTTAATTTAATTTCATCCTCTACTTTTACATAAGGCATTTTCCAAATTAATTTACTAATTTCAATTGTACAATCGTGCAAAGCAGGCGACACTTGTATAATTGCATTTTTATCAGTTGATGAACGTAACAATACAAGTTCTTGTTTAACATTCAATAAAATATGTTTATAATCTTCAGCAAATCCCAATAATAATTTTAATGGGACACACACACAGAAATAACCAAAATCAGTTGCTAAGTCTTCTGTAGTTGTAAGATTCCAGCCGGCGGTGTTCATCCAGTTTGCATCGACAGGACGAGAGGTTAGTACATTTTTCATAGTACTTGTAATGCCAACATTTTTTACATGATTGATTTATGTTCCACACAACTCATATCTTATTTCATCAAATAAAAAAGCTGGAAAGTTGTTTACAAATTTTGTAACATTATCTAACTTATTGTCGCTAGTTTTTAATATTTTCCCCTCAATTAAAAGAAAACTATTTGATAGTAAAGTATAAACATCTTGTTGATGTACTGGAATTCTAATCTCATCGCTGTTTTTAAACGAGTTAGACGAGTACGGATTGTATGAATGCCATTCTAAATCTGTAATAGATTCATCAAAATGCACTGCAGTACCTACATCTAAGATGCGGTTCATTGTTGTTTGTTACTGTCGTTGTTGTTGTTGAATCCTGGTAGAGTGCTAAGAAATATGCGATTTCATAATGTTAATGGTTTGAGTGTTCTTTTACGACTGACACTCGCCGTCGATGTATTCACACTTTTCTGCTGTACTGACCAATTTAGATACCAAAGTAGATTTTTTTATTACAACAATTATTCTCAAATACAATTGCCATCATTGTTTTCTTTTTCTGGTATCCACATGTATATTTATAGATTCTCCGCGAAAATTAATCAAATCACCGTTTTGATCTTCCAATCTAATATAAATTTCACTCAGAGTCGATTGTCTATTTATTGGTAAATATTTAATAACACTAGGTTTTTTGATAATCTTAAAACCGGGACCGACTGAAGGATAAAACTCGTGAAGTATATGACCTTCAACTCCGTCTATATATGATCCGTGTACTAAATTACAAGTAATTCGTATAGTATCCACTTTGTTAATGCGAACCTGGTTAGGTGATTTATGCCATTTATTTGCTTCTAATGTCTCATTTTTATCAAAACCTAACAACGGTCCGATAGTATCTGATTTTGTGAAATCAATTTCTTTTGAACAGAATAATTCACTTTTTAATGTATTAATATTGGCGCTAAGCACGAACTTTGTTGTCGGATCTTTAATTTCCAATTCTTTAGTAATGAAATTATTTATATCGTCAATTTCAAACGCTCCAGTCGGCAAGCTAATTCTTATATTACCTATATAAATATTATTATTGATATTTTCTTCTATATTAGGAATTGAGTTGTACGTCATTAAATCGATAAAACCCATTTCCCATTCACTGTTCGAACTAAGATCATACGGAAACAGTGTGCATTTTAAATGAGAACTAATTCCTGTGATACAAATCATTATTAATATTATTAAGTAGTAATACGTGTTGTAAGAAAGTCTTAACACAAATGACCACAGTTGTTTTGTTTGGAAAAATAATTGTACTTTATTACCACACTATGTGTTCCACTGTTGAAATACTGTTGCAATTCTAATGGTGGATACAGATTGCCAAAACTATCAAAATAATCTATATTATATCCTTTTTTAAAATAACATACCCAATGAGTTCCTGGTCCATGCATAGTGTCCAAATTTACAATTCCTGATTCTATTTCATTAATCGTTGATGGCAGTGAATCATGCATAAATACACCTCTAAAAAAAGGAATCCTCAATAATTTTGCATATTTTAAAATATATGCAGTTTGTTAAACTCAACATAAACTTTAACAGCTTTCAGTTTGTTAAAGCTCTTAGGTATATCAGCAATCAATTTTTTGTTATAAGTTAGAAATTTTTTTTTACTTCCTGATCCTCTGTATGGCTTCAAATATAGACCCCTACCACTTCTTTTCTTTGGATGCTTTGTCTTTTTTTAGTTTTTTTCTACACTGTCGTTTTTTTTCTTTTGAAAACATTTTTATTTTTCTTCAATCGTTTTCTAGTACCCCCACCAATTTTGGTTTTAGCTTTCATTATATTTGTTACGGCCCTAGCTGCCGCCTTTTCACCCAAACTAGAATCAGAAGCCTTAACTCTTTCCCAAGCCCGTTCGGCTAATATACGGTCCGCTATAGATCTACTTTTGTTATCAGAGCTCTTTGAATATGCGATGTCGTGATCGCGACACGCAGTGTCTAATTTATTTATTCCTTTATCCCCTCGGCTTAATCTCTTTTTTAGGTTACTTCCGGGTCTACAGAATTGATATCCTGGAATATGTAATTCCACAGGTAATTAATCTATAGATTTGTTCAATAATGTGCCGGCAGTATTGGCAAGAGAACTTAGTATGCCAGCTCCCTGACGTCGACTGACACGTGCACTCATTGAGATGCTAATGTTGTACTTCCGCCGCCGTCGCCACTGCTGGTTATGTCGGCCACAGAACGATAGTTTGGTTAGGTGGTTCTGTTTTGAATACTACAGAATTCAAATCAGCAATACATGTTAATATTTCGTTTTTAAACTGTTGAAAATCATAATTATTCTTTTCAACAGTTCGATTTAAATTGATAACAATAGTTTGTTGAGGAAAATCGCCTAATGCTTTATTGACTTTATCGAATTCTTCTCTAATTACAACATCGTTTTTATCATGACTCGGCTTTACACGTACAATACGTCTTTTTTGCTTTAAGCTTATATAATTTTTTGTAACATCTGTAGTGTCAGTCATTTCATATACCTCTTTTAAATGATGTTTTACTTTATTTTCCAAATTTAATAAAAACGTTTTTATATTATTATCAATCCAGGATTTTAGTGCGCCGAGTTTATTTAATAAATCTTGATAGTTGACACCGTCTCTTGGATCAGTAGCACTGGCAACGTTGCATAGCTTTTTATTTTCTATATTATAGTTCCCATCTTTGATAAACTGAAATCCATCTCCTTTAGGTCTTCTTATTGGTTTTCCTCCACCAGTTTTATAGCGACCAAATTTGTCTACTCATTTTTTTGTGTAGTCTATTAGTAGGAAGTCTGAATAAAACTAAACAATAAAGTAAACAAATACACATATTTATTGATTCTCATTAGGTTTAATTAACTCATACAATTCTTCCATTATTGATTTTATTTCATTTACATGACCGGTGTTTCCCGCTTGTAATGCATACAAGCTCGTTTGGATCGTCAAAATATATTACATTAGGTTGTGAATCTGATAGAACCAATCCGCTGCTACTAGGCCCGCTTGATGACGTCGCTGTTGCTACCTGATCTGCATGAGTCTCCATCATCGGATGTTTATGATGTGCAACAATTTGTGAAATGATATTTCTATATTTATTACCTCTGTTGGCGTGGATTTTATCTAAATCAGAATAGTTCTGTCGGTGTACACATGTGTTTAAAATAATGGATGCATAATTATTCAGATCATTTTCATCATATGCCTATTCATTAGGATTATTCATAAATATTAATTCGTATAATTCGCGTGTTCCAGGATATAACTTCCCATCGATTATGAAATTATTTTCAGATATTTCCAACTGTTTGTCACATATTTTCCATAAATTACCATCCACATGTACACCATAGTTATGATCTATTTCTTTTTTCCCTGCAATTAATTTCATAAAATATTCTTTAGCTAAATTTTCGGTAAATGTATTTTGTATATATTTTTAGCCTTTAATTTACCTTCAGGAGTTTTTAACAGTTCCTCGCTCGAAGCCTGTTGTTCATAAATAACATGTTGTCTTATTGGTGTTGATAACGGATTACTATTTATGGTTTCCATCAATTCAGGCGGCTCTTCGGCGTCCATATTTTCAGGCGGTTCAACTGCGACTCTTTTTGACACAGGCGTTTCGACAGTACCATCATCGAATTCATAATCACTTTCATAATCCGGTTTTGTAGGTAAATTAATTTTTTGTTTTTTTTTTAATTTTAATTTTTTGTTTTCTTTTAACACCATGTGGCGGGACAGGAACGTATCGTTTTGCGGGTGTCACCTCGTCTTCGTTTCCTTCAAGGTTTTTAATAATTTCCTTTTATGGTAATTTTTCACATCCCTCATTTCTTCTTCTTTCGTCTGTTAACTATCTTCCACAAGTTTCCTCAACGGTTCGGCAATAGGTTTTAATTGTTTTTCTCAAAGTTCTTCCAATTCCAACATCTCGTGTTTTAACGCTCTATGTTTTTTCTTTATATTCTTACGTAGTTCGGCAATACTTTTCACTATTTCCTCTTTAGTTTTATTACTAAACCAGGACTCGTCAAACTTTTCCATGTTCATTCACTAATGACTGTACAACAAATGACTATTTTAAAATATTAAAATTGAATAAATATATCAAATCCTGATCGATAGCGACCTCTGTTTAAAGCGCTATCTTTGTCTATAACTAAAAATTTATTTTGACCTGATTTCCATATGTTAACACACAACTCTTTAAAAAAGTTAAAACTCATCAGTATTTAAATGATCATTATAAATATGTAATAAATTTCTTTCATCCTGTTTAAAAACCACTAATAAATTTGCATTATCGCGAACTAACTGTTTTGGAACGTAACTGTAAGTCTGACAGATATAAATCGTATCCACATCGTTGTGGCGACCCATTGAAAAGTAATCTTTTATATTTTTCTATTTTCCATATGATACATCATCAAAAATCATTATCCATCTTGGTCTTAACTGATTGGGAGGTGGGATTAGTTCATTATCTGAATATGAAAAATACCCAATTTCTGGAACACTTTAGTACACATTCAAGTAATTTGTACTTACACTGGTGCAAAGACTTTGAATAAATGTATATATTATCAAAACATAGTCCGTTGGATGAAAATAAAAGATTTAATATTAAATTAGTTTTTCCACAATTTGAAGGACCACATATAATACATCGGATTGTGTTTGGCAACAGATCGCTATGTCGCCTAACTACTTCATGTTTTTATTTACAACAAACTTGTCTAAATTAACAATGGACAAATGTGTATTTTGTTTAATAAATTTCTTTATAGTAAATCCTTTTTTGATATCCACGTATTTTTTGAAGAATCCATGTCCAACCACTTAACTAAATATTTATCACCTTTTTTTCTGACATTTTTTTCTATTAAATAAACGTCGTCGTATTTGGTTTTACTTAATTCTTCTTGATAGAATCCGCCTTTCAATATCTCTTTGTTGTCGTCTTGTAAAATATATGTGACTGGTTTTGTAGGCTGAACTCTCCACACTGTGTAGATCTCGTTACTCCACCTGGGTAAATAGCCTTTTGTGAACTGATGTTTCACACGACTAATTCTTACGCGATCGCCTACATCAAATCTTTGTTTAACAACGCCTGTTCTATTTCTATGATTAATTATTTTTATTAAAATATCTTTTTCATTTAATTCGTTAACCTCTGAAGGCTTTATACCTATAGTATGATGTACAGTATTATTGTAGCTATGAACAAGTTTTGGTAGCAAAGCTAACCACCTATAGTTACCTTGTACGCTAAATTGTGTCCACATTTTTTTTTTAAAGTTTGATTAAACCTTTCCACAATAGAAGCTTTTTTCTCAGAAAATTTAGAATAATGATTTACATTATACTTTTTAAATAAACTTTTAACAGTATTATTGAACCATTCGCCATTGTCATCAGTTTGAAAATGACGCATTGGAATTTTTTTGATAATAGGTTCCAATGCTGATGTTACTTCATTAGCGGTTTTTGTTTTCAATGGAACTGCTATTGCAAATTTGGTAAAACAATTAATTACAGTCATAATATATTTGTAACCCTTATTTACACTTGCATAAGGAATCATTTCCACAAGATCTGCTTGATACAGGTCGTGCAATCCTTTAAGTTCGACATTACGTCTAGGAAAATTGACACGAGCCTGTTTGTGTAGCTCTTTTGCTAAACCAGTTCTTATATCCATAAAGACTACATACAAAGTGGTATAATATAAACAAACAACACATATATAAATTATATATATATATAAAAGTTTATTCAACAATAATGTTTTACATGCAGTGAGTTAGTGACACACGTGTACAAAGAATGTTGTTGTTTAATTAACAAGTTTGCAGTCAGGAGACGTCTTCCTGTGTTCCACACGTGGCTGATCTTCCGGTGACCACTGTTCAAGGACAATGCTGCAACACACACAAGCGATTGCATCATTATTTCCTGTGTAGTAGAAACCTGATTGCACCATATCGTTCACTGTTGGATATGTTTTAGGCCAGAATAAAAAAGAGTCTTTCATCATTTCCTCTATTTCTGATACATATTTCTTATATTTTACATAACTATTTACATCTTCTACATGTTTAGACATTTCACAATCCGGTTTTTGTAATTTATGAATAAAATTCAATTGACGTAAAGTTAATTTTGAATCAACAGATTGCCATCCACAACCACAACATACAATATTATTGAACAATTTAGTACAGTAAAAACCAGACTTAATTAAATCTATTTTGGTACAATTAAATATATCAAAACAATTAGATTCACTTAGTGAAGAAATTGTAGAAGTAGAAGTAGATGTTGAAATTTTTCACCCAAGGATTCTAAAACAATAAAGTAACAATTATAATAGTTTAATTTTACTGTAGTAATTTAAATTTATGCATACAAAAGTAAAAGTTTTTTCTAATCGGATTAGGACATCAAAATCATCTGCACCAGGCTTAGGGAAATAATGTTCTTGACATCGTAAATTCAACAATATATCTTTATCTTGTTTTAAATTATATGGTAATCTATCATAAATACAATCGATATTAGTAATATAATTGATCATGAAATATTTCGGTAGACATGCTAATGATTCACGTGACAAATTCTTATATCCATATAAATAACATTCGTTTATAGCCTTATTTATTTGTTCAATTCTATTTGAGATTTCTTTATAACTTTTAAACCATTCTAATAACATATAAGCACAATTATATGATTTATGATTAAAATGACAAGGTTTCATCAAATTGGATTGTTTTTTTAATACAGTCAAATTTGGACATCCTAAATCCTCTAAATTAATAACATTTACTTGAAACTCTGAAAGTAATTTAGTAATATATTTTTGTTTTTCTTTGCCTTTAACATACAAAGTTCCATTTAGATTGATATTTTTAAATACATCTTTTAACTCTTCATAATTTTTAATTCCAGAGTTTCAGAAAAGACTGTGATATTGTTTTTCAAGCCACATCACTTGTTTTTGTAAGTGAACAGGCAATTTATTGAATTCACATGGTGGTTGAAATAAATGAAGTTCATACACCTGGCCGTCAGCAGACAACAAAGCAAGCTCCTTTACAATATAGTCATTGTCATTATTTTTAAATCCTTGAAAGTCTAATATGAACTCCATATACAAAAAAAGAAAAAATTAACATTTTGATATTAAAAAAATAAAAATACTCATATTAATTTCTTTTTGATAACTTTATTACATTGTTTTATAAAACACTAATCGATATATATCTTTAACCTGTTAACGAGTGAAGCAAAATGATCCCAAACGAGTACGGACATCTTTGGACGTCTGTGCCCAAATGAGTATGGTCGTCTTTAGACGTCCTTAATATTTATTTTAAATTCCAGCTATAATTAAATGTCGATGTAAGTGTATGAACTTCCATATGATACCCGCATCCTATTGGCCACCAATGGGACTACAGCTGTACTTTAGTCAGCTGATAGATGACGCTTCAATGCCAGCTGTAGTGTTTCCCTCGCATTTTCGTTGCGCGCCAAATCTGTTTCTCCTCGTGTCTAACCTTATTGCGTTCTGCTATATTTACGTTTCGTTCATCTATAGTAGGCCTAATTACAATAGGTATTTTGCCAGTGTGATATGTTGTTTATTGTATTTTGTTACAAAGTAGTTGTATTTAGTTATTTTCAGCGTTGTACAGTAAAATAGGCCTGTATATTTTCTTTCACGTGTTGTATTGTAAATATGTTAAAAAGATTGTCAGTATTGTACAATAATTAGTTAATTTTATTCATCAGTGACTTATTTATTACAATGGACTCTAACAAGCGATATTTAGATCGAAGTGATGATGTTGCACGCCCAGTGAGTGGTGACAAACAGGCGCTCCGTCTGTCTGGCCACCATTTCATGTGACCACTCCCAATGAGAGAGGGTGGAGCCAAAAGAAAACAACGGAAGTGTTTTGTATGCACTCATACTACACGGAGGGATTCACAGCGCAAAGACACGGCCTATGAGTGCTCCAAATGTGAAGTTGCACTTTGCATTTACCCATGTTTCGAACAATTTCACACAATGGAAAAATTTTAATTTTGCTAATTATAATCACAGTTTCCACCATTTTGATTTGTAAATATTACCATATTGTATCTTAAATTACTATTTTTAATAAAGTATAACAGTTTATTAATAATTTTAGAATTTTTTTTTCGTACTCCCTGGGGTCACTCTAATGGTAAATGCTGCACTCACTAACAGTATGGAAATATGGACGTCTTAAGACGTCCGCACTCCTCAACAGGTTAACTACTCACCTTGGACGTTTCAAGACGAATGATAAACTGGATAGACAATCATATATTTATAATGTTCTCCAAATATTCAGTATTGCACAATAATGGCTACTTTTTTCACTAACTTCTGGCTCCTCCTCTTCATCTGATTCCTCTGCACTCTTTACGACTATTTTAATTTTATCATATTCTGACACATCATAGTTTTTACAATTCGATGAACAGTGATTACACCAAGCGCAACAAACTTTGACAAGTTTTTCATCTTTATAAAAACAAACCAACACTGCTGATTCGATGACTACCATTGTTAGTTGTTAAATAAGTAACTAAACACAACTGTTTCAGTATTTATTACAATATATGATGATGTAACTAGTTTAATTTATTCATAATTAATTTTAATTTTTCTATTAACAATGTTGAAATAATTTCTTCAAAATTAGATATACGTTTATTAAAATGTGCCGCATCACTTATCCAATTGGTGATCTATTCTTCATTAGCTGGTAATTAAAAACTTTCTGTCACTAAAGGAATTGAAAATTGAACTTTTTTCTCTTCTTATTGCAGTCCATAATCTGACGTTAGTAATAGTACACCTTGAATATCAAATAAACACTGATATTAATATTATACAAAGATTATAATATAATTTTAATAATGCATTATAAGTTCAAAAATATTAATTCGTAACATGATTTCGTTGAATCTATGATAATTTATATATGCTTCCTTCCATGATTTTGTTGAATCATACCGCTTCACCTTTCCCTTTTTACAATATAAATACCAAAAATAATCATCTTCGATGAAACTTATTTTGTGAAACAGAAAATTCTTTAAAATATTATATTGTAATTCTAATGGTAATTTTCCTATATGATCTTCTAATGACATAGTAAAATTATTGTCCATTATATTTAAGTTGAATATTGATACTTAAATCGTTTCCAAAATTCTCCATCAATTGCATCATAGCCTTTCTTGAATTCTGTCCAATCATCATAATTAAACTGAACAAAACTATCAGGTTTATTATCACTATTGTTTTTTACAATAAAAATATTTGTATTTGTTTGCCAATTACTGAGTAATACTTTTAAATTATTAGTTAATATCAGTCCTACTGTAAGCATACTCCATACCTGCTGATTATATGTGACAACACCTTAACGATCACAGTCAATTAAAGAACTGATCCGTTATACACAATCCAACTAATTATTATAGTTTTTTCATCTCATTAATATTAATAAACATGACTAATTTTATTTAAAATAGAATACCAAATTTCTTTCCATGTAAAATAATAGTAGTATGCATCCTTCCATGTTTTTTTAGAAGGATACCACTTCACATTATTCTTTTTACAATATAAATACCAAAAATAATCATCTTCAATTAAACGCACTTTGTGAAACGGTAAATTTACTAAAATATTATATTTTAATTCTAATGGTAATGTTCGTATATGATCTTCTAAGTACGTATTCCGATTTTTTTCTAACAAACCGAGATCTTCCCTTCTTCATCACCATTTGTACACAAACAACTCGTGCATACTGATTCAACCTTGGAGGTTTCATAACACCTTACTGCGCAAATATGCATACCATACTGATGACGCACTATTTAGCTTTATTGAACGTGAGCACAGTAATATAGAAATATTACAAATTATATTATATTATTGAAACAATCAATGGTGTAGTGGTTAACACAACTGCTTCACAATCTGAAATTTCAAGTTCGATTCCCACTAAATGCAGAAATATTTTTTACCTCATTATATTTTAAAATATAAGTAACCGTAATCTTGGTATCAGGAGCGCAGAAAATACGAGGAGAATAGACGAGGCCTCATTAGTAATCACCACACGTAAGTAATAGAGATACTACATTCCGGTATCCTCGTAAATTCTGCTCTCCTGATACCTAACACCTTGAAATTTGAGGTTACAGTTAGTCAATAACTGAATTTGTCTATTTTTAGAACGCAATTGTCATTTATAACGGGATTTAGATCGTCATTACTATTTATGGTAGCTAAACACGCGTGTATAGAATATTTATATTCATTAAAATCTATTTTTAGATTGTCTGATCTATTTTTAGCATGACATTGCCATTTATGGCGGCTAGGTCCCATGCCTTGAATACTAATGAGTCTATTTTTAGGTGTCCCAGACCATATATTCCTCTACTACTTCCTATTTCCTAATCTTTTGGTGCAAATGCATTTAAGTCTTAATGGCTCTTCCTTATTCTGTATCTAGTTAATTACTGAACTTTTTTATTTTTTATTATACAACAAACATCGATTATTGAAATATGTTTAATATGGACCTTTTATTAAGTAATATAAAAACATATTACATTTTTAATGCAAAAATACTTCTTTATAAAATCATACCAAAACTTTGTTTTTACTTTTTCGAGGCCTTTCGCCAGCAAAGCTGGCATCATCAGGCAACACAAATTTATATTTGGTTATAAACAAAACAATACAATAATCAATTTGGAAAGCATATGTAAATAATTAAAAGAATTATAAAATTGTATACATATGGTAAATTACTAATTATATATATATATATATATACCGAGTGTCCCACGAAGGGGTTTAAACGTTTGATTTTATATTACGTGCCCATTCATGCACCGAACTTTTTTAAACTTTACACAGTTTACAGAGTAGGTTCTAAAAATATTCTGGAAAAATTTCAGCTCACTAACCTTAGTAGAAACAAAATGGCGGCATATTGAATAACGATTCTTTAAAAACATTAAAAAAGGTGTTTTTGGTTTTATAAAATATTTTTATTGTTACATTCTGGGGCAATATGACTTTTAAATAAAAACTAGAACATAGCCTAATGGAAAACCTTAAAGTCCAAAATTATTCAAACTGTAACCCATCCACAGCAACACACTGATAACAGCGCGTAACAAATGATTCGTAAGCTCTTACAAAGTAACTCCGCGGTATTCGGAGAAGTTCCTCTTCTATTGATCGTTTTAGTTCCTCATCATTATTGAAGCTATGGGTATAAACTTGTTCCTTCAAGTAACCCCATAAAAAGAAGTCACAAACAGTTAAATCAGGTGATCGGGGTGGCCAATCTAAAAAATCACTTCCACGACCAATCCAACGGCCATGAAGGTTGCCATTTAGTAATTGCTTGACAGGATTTGCGAAATGAGGTGGAGCACCATCTTGTTGAAAGATTGCTTGATTCATTTCTGGTACCGTCAAATGGGGCAAGACCTGTTCATTTAAAACTCGTGCATACCTAATCCCAGTCATTGTATTGTCTGAAATGTCGTAAGATAACACGCCGTTACAACTGACACTCGCCCAAACAGTAATTCCTTTTGATTTAATTGGAGTCTCCTCAAGAATGTGGGGATTGACGGTATTATAATAATTACAATTATGCCTATTTACAACACCATTGCGGTAGAAAGTGGACTCGTCTGAGAAAATGATTTGAGTATGCCAATTAGGATCTGACTCATGGAATTCAATGATACGAGAACAAAATTCCACTCTTCTGTCCGGATCATCTTCAAGAAGTTGATGAACTAGGTGACTTTTGAAAAATTTAATTTTGTTTTTCTTAATAATTCTATGTACAGAAGACTTTGGAACACCAGTTTCAAGTTCAACCTTCCTTAGTGATTTCGGTTTACCTGGAGAGCGGAGCATTGATGCGCACACCAGTTCTTCTATTTCCTCATTAGATCGCCTAGAGTACTTTTTGACAACACTACCAGTTTCTAACAAAAGATTTTTCCACTTGGTTATTGTTGGATTACTAGGTGGTTCAATTCCTGGGTAGGCAACCTGAAATTGTCTAATTGCCTCAGAGACGTTGCCAAAAGCAATAGCCCACGCACAACACTTAACTTTTTGTTCAACGTTAAAAGCCATTTCTCGACTCCACTTTCAGTAAAACACTACCGAAGAAAGTTGGGTTATGTTTTTATGGCTCAAGCTAAATTTTACAATGAAACAGCTGTTCTTCAACAATGAGCGTTAGAACCGCAACTAACATAATGAATTTTTTATTTAAAAGTCATATTGCCCCAGAATGTAACAATAAAAATATTTTATAAAACCAAAAACACCTTTTTTAATGTTTTTAAAGTATCGTTTTTCAATATGCCGCCATTTTGTTTCTACTAAGGTTAGTGAGCTGAAATTTTTCCAGAATATTTTTAGAACCTACTTTGTAAACTGTGTAAAGTTTAAAAAAGTTCGGTGCATGAATGGGCACGTAATATAAAATCAAACGTTTAAACCCCTTCGTGGGACACTCGGTATATTAGAGTGTATAATTTTGTATAAAATGTGATAATAATAAATTAAAAAACAAATTAAATGATCTTAAAGACAAAATTAAAAATGAAAATCTATGTGGAATTTATGAAATTAATTGTGGCAATTGTGAAGAAAAATACATAGGACAAACTAAGAGAGATTTAAAAATAAGATTTAAAGAACATTATTCACATATTAAATTTAATAGAGAAGAAAAATCAGCAGTTGCTAAACATTGCTTAACAACAAACTATAGCATCACAAAAGAAAATTCAAAAATAATAAAATCAGTTTCATCTTCCAAACATTTAAATGCCGGGGAAACCTATTTTATTAACAAAAGTGATTCATCTTTAATGAATAATGAAAGTGGGCCTATTCAAAATTCTCGTTTATTATCATCACATTTTATACAAAATTATACACACACACATACACACACATATATATATATATATATATATATATATATATATATATATATATATATATATATATATATATATATATTATTAGTAATTTACCATATGTTTACAATTTTATAATTCTTTTAATTATTTACATATGTTTTCCAAATTAATTATTGTATTGTTTTGTTTATAACTAAATATAAATTTGTGTTGCCTGATGATGCAGCTTGTTTAGTTCATGTATTCGTTTTAGTCATTAAAATATGAGCAGTTTCAGAAGTATCAATCGTGTGAGAGCATTTATTAATTATCTCACAATTATAATTTTTTGGAGATTCCAAACATTTCATATAATTTAATCCACACTTCTTCCGTCACCATTCAGAAATATCTTAACGTACATACTTTAAAATGAGATAGTAAGATGGCTTGACTAAGATAGATTTTCCCTAAAAATTCATGTCAGTCAATTTTGTACAACAATTTTAGGTTCCAAAAAAATAAGTCCAAACAAATGACAAAAACCGTTGTAATGGTCATCTCATATCTTTGTGCACGTAACAGCATTATTTCTAGCCCATTTTCAAAAGAACTAGAAAACACACTACATCTCTTTCTAGAAACAGGTTATTCAACAAACTAAAAAAACCAAATCTAATTTAAACATTGTCAGAATGTTTGGTGTTATCTTTGATAATTTACTGAACTTTAATATGTTTACTCTTAGGTGATTAGGTTATTGGCAAAACAGCCTGACAATAAGAATCCAGAATTAATGGTCCGCTACTATCCTCGGCACGTTGAAACGGGACTTCTCATGATGAAACTCCGAGAATATGGTCTATTCCGTGATGAACATCAGGATTTTAAGGATGAGATGAAACGACTCCGTGCTTTACGAGGGAAGTACAAGTACTCTGTTGCCATCGATGGGTGGCCAGAAGGTTTTGTAAGGAAGAAGAAAAAGAAGGCCACTCAGTAGTTATCACTAAAAAGTTAGAGTTGTAAATAAAGGTTTTTCTTTTTTTCAATGTTTTAAGCTTTATTTTCCTGAATGATGCACTGTATTATTATATCTAAACTAAGGTGTATGTTTGATGTTCATATCAAATTCAATTTCTTGGTACATTATTATTAAGATACAGTATATTGAGATAGTTTATAGGTATATATTTCCTGCACAGATTATAAGTTTATATTTATGAAAGTACATCACTTCAGGTCCAATGCTCATCCAAATGCAGGTCCAAAATGAGGGGGGAAATGTTTGGAATCCTATTAAATAAAACAAAGGCACTTGGACTAACATAAGACCACTAGAGTTCAATAATAGTAATACTGTACTACTTAACCGTATTCAATCAAACAACTTAAACTGATTTGTTGAAGATTAGTGGTGCACGTTCTATTATAAAAATCTTATCCTTAGCTAAATAAATGTAAAGTTGAAATGATACACAAATGTTTCATAATTAAGGTATAGAATTTTTATATCAAAATATGCACTACTTATCTTCAACAATCAGTTTGTGTTGTTTCACGGAATACAGTGAGTAGTTTAGTATTACATTACAATCAATTTACTTTACAGCTCAAGGGCTAAAACTTTGGATGGTAAATACATGGGAACACTGAAAATATGGTTTAATTGAACATTTTTAGCCAATATTATTATTAGAGAAAATATATAAGGATAACATCCAATGATTTATGGAAGAGTACCTCAGCTACTTCCCAACTGACACTAAAATCGTATTTGTCAACTTTCTAAGTAACACTATTACTGTTGTTTGAAAGTTTTTTTGTTGGCATTGGATTGTTCATGATTAGAAGATAATGATTGGAGATTTCCAATGCTTCAACTGTCTTAAGGAACAAATACAACATTTCGACAGCTATGACAAACTCCTGCCAAAACTTTGTGTTTTTTCCTTAAAACACTTGAAGCATTGGAAATCTCCAGTCATTTTGTGCCGATTACTATTGCTACTCTTTGCATTCATAACAATGACTGGAAAAGTTCTATAAAATATTTAATACGGTAATGCAAGTTAGGATTATTTAGTCTTACTGTCCAATATCCAAAATGTGTTGTGTAAGTCAAAGCCAAAACTTTTATGAAGTACGAGTATGTGTGTTGTATCTCAATAAATGTATAGTTTTATTTTTAAAGTGTACTAGTAAAGATTTTAAACTGCTGATATTTATTACAGGTTCAGAAAATGTGTAAGGTGCTCCAAATAATTATGCTCTGCTACCGCTCGGTGCTATCAGGCCAATTAAGTTCAAATTAAATGACAATCAAATTTTCAGATTGCTAATCTCACGTTTTGCTATGGTTCACTAAAAAAAAAGAACCATAGGTACACCTCAAGAACATGGTTATATTTGCTTCAGGCTCACCTAATGATTTTGCCAGTTAGAATTAATGTTTGAAAGTTAATTGTTGAACTGTTCATTTGTTTTAAACTTGTTAGAGATTACCAACGCTTCTAATGTTTAAATATCAGGAAGCTTCTTCAATTAACTGATGAATAATAATAAATAAATATCGAGGGAGACAAAGGTAGTTGGACATTTGCGATCATTACGTGAAAATTACCAATCACGACGTTTCGATTTGGTAAAACCCAAACCTTTTTCAAGTGCTAAAAACTAAATTACATCTACACAAACATGTTATAAGACTACGTTCTTAAACTAATCTACTTTAATAATTATCTACATTTTAACCTAGATCATAGAAAGGGGTACAACGAAATGAACTTCTACTAAATATAAAAATGTTAACAGGGTTAAATTAATATGACCAATTAGGCGCTGCCAAGGTCGTGATATCAACGAAAAAAATGTTAAAACACAAATTAATATTCAAATCAGACTGAAATAAGATTACGTCAACTAATCATAAATAAAATAAATATATGGTATCTGAAAAACAATATTTATTAAAAATAACATTAAACATGCACAAAAAATGATATATGTGACTCGGAAGGACTGAGATTACTATCCAATCTAATTAACTATTACAATTACATTTTAACCTGAAAAGACAACAATTATTAGGAATAAAACAATACAATACACAAATATTACAAAAATGATGTAGTCTTACGACCCGCAGTGATGATGGCGTCTAGACGTCCCAGGAAAAAAGTGAGGATGATACAATCCAAACGCAGTGTCTAATATATATACGAGTATTAGTGGTCTTTTTAATATTTCTAAACCTGTAGACTCTCAACACAGTTTATGATCAATAATAATATTTGAATTTAATAAACACTTTTAGATTCATAGTAAATTTATTATCAACCTATTTTGTTATTAAGATTGGTTAGAAAAGTAGTGCACTAGCAATCTCCACCTTTCGTGCCTTGTGAACTGTCATATAATATAATCTCTAAACTCAAATATTTTTATTCAGGCATATATCCTTCGAAATGAACACCCTCATGGCATTCAAAAAATTATCAACATTTTTCAGAGCTTGCCATCCTACTCATTGAAAATCAGTAGGTAAGTTTTCAAGATTCTGTAAAAAAAGCACCCTAAGGTATCACTGTTGAAGCTCTCCTTTTAAGTACTATAATTTTTATTCTGTAATGCCTTTCAGGAACAAATTTACCATTTAAATGGAGGGTCTTTCATTACCCTCTTCTGTGATGGACTTGAGATAAGGCCAGTGGCCTTAAATATCTCAATGATTGTTTCATTTTTTTTGTGTTTGTTAACTTTCAAAGAGTTTAAAAAAACAATATTTAAAAAGTTAAGCCTGTGTTTCTGTCCTATATAAAACTTCTAGATTATTTTAAATTTTAAAGCCTTTCTTGCCACTTACATGAACCATTAACCCCAAAATGGTTACTTATCGGTTTTCTGACGTTGATGTATAGGTCTGGTAGGTTATGCGTTAGTTTTCTGATGACTAGACATCGTTGTAAATAAACAACAGCAGCTGGCTTATTTGTTGTGTAAACATCACATGTAATATATCGTCACACTTTCCTGTTCTTAATCTATCACTGTAGATGACTTATTCCGTTCTCTTTATATACTTGTATAGTTTTTTTTACAAAATGTAGCTGCTCATACTACATTGCAAAGGCATTTTTTACTGGTGCAATTATTAGGCTTTATATATATTTAATATATATAAATGTACATGTGGTGCTATCTATTTATATATTCTAAAAGAATAGGAAATTCTCTATAATTTGGCTATTTTGGAACTTAAGATAAAGTGTTTATGTAATTTGTACTTGTTTTACTGCCTCTAAGCAAAATACAATATCCTCACTATCTAGCCAAGCACCTACAAGACTGGGTATTTTCTATTTAAATATTCAGGGGCTTAAAAATAAAGTATCAATTCTTGAGAGTTGTTTACATCATTCAAACATTAATATAGTCTGCCTCTCATAGCACTGGATGGGGAAATATGAAATTAAATTCTCTTTTCCTGATAACTATCAGGAACGACCACATCAGAGGTGGTACTTCTATATTTCTAAACAACAAGTTTAAAGCAAGGGTATGTGAATTATTGAATTTGATTTTGAAGTATCAGCAATTTTCGTTGACGAAATAAAAGCTATAATTATCTCTCACCTATGATGTACCCACATTTGTTCTTGAATATTCTTCAACAGTTTCTATTGTTTATTGGAGTAAACAATAGAAACTGTTTACTCATTGGACTACTTATAATATTGTTGTAAGGGGTGATATAAATATAAAATTGATGTGACAACTAATAGTACATTTTCATGAAAACTAATTAACCTCTTTAAGCAATAAAACTTCTATCATTTAAATAACAGCCCCACAAGAGGTAAAAACTGTCTGGATAATGTTTTTGTCCGTGAAAAATCTGCTAATATTTATTTTGTAAATATCTTTCTTTCCCTTTCTCTGACCATAATGGTGTACTAGTCAATCTTAGCAAAAAACATAATCTAAAAAGTTCAAAAGGCCAAACTATTCATTTTTCTCGTGACCAGTCTACATTTTTCATCCCACAGAAAAACTGGCAGAAGTTAACTTTAAATTTAATATCATATGATTGGATAAACATGTTATCTGATTTTGATAGCAATGGTTCTGAACTAATGTTTAAATTTTTCTTTTGTATTTAAATCGATAGCTTGAATTACTGTGGAACACTAACTTAAGTCAAGAAAAAATTGTAAATCAGAAACACAAACAAAAAAGCAAGGAGATGGCATATATGAAGAAGTTGTTATTTTTAAATAAACTAATGAAATGTCCACAATCTCACAGTAATAAAGACATTAAAGATAAATATCTAAAACTAAAATAACAGTATGATTAAAAATGATGATATGATTAAAAAAAACTGTTGATTAAAAACTGTTGAATATTATTAATTGTATAGAAAATAGCAACAATAAATGTAAAGTGGACTGGAATTTAATAAAAAGTAATGATCAATTTAGGGAAAAAGATCCCTAAATATTGAACCTGATACTTTTAACAATTATTTAGTAGATTCTGTTAAATACATAAAAGATAAAGCTGATTACCTTGTTGCCTAATGTATCTGCAATTGAGCTTTTAAAAAAACACTCGTAATAACCCTGAAAGATTTTATTGGGCATATGTTACACCAGATGATGTCCTGACTACTGTAAATAACATGAATAGATCTAGTAGCCTTGATATATACTATATGTCGATTAACATGCTAAAGTATATGATAACCGGATTGGCTGATCCTCTTGCAAAATGCATAAATTACCTCTTGAAGGTAGGAATTTTCCCAGACGCCTTAAAAATTTCTAGGGTCTGTCCTATTTACAAGAAAGGCCATAGGGAACAGCCGAAAAGTTACCGCCCAATTTTAATTGTGCCAGTCTTGGGTAAATTAATTGAATTATTGGTATTTAAGCAAATTTATGCTTTCTGTGAAAAAACAATATTATTAATAGTTCTCAATATGGCTTTAGAGCAGGTAAATCAACAGTTAATGTATTGGATAGTTTGTAAGACAAATTCACTTAGCTTTTCATGACAAGGCTTTTGCTCAGGCCACTTTATGTGACCTGAGCAAAGCCTTTAATTCTGTAGATAGTCATATTCTTATGACAAAACTGAAGCATTATGGTATTCGTAGCTCGCAGCTTAGCTTTTTGAATCTTATATGGAAAATCGTAAGCAAAATGTGTGTATCAATGGAAGGTGGTCTAGGGAAATTGTGGTGCAATGGGCGGTTCCTCAAGGTTCTGTCCTGGGTCCCTTACTTTTTTTATCTATATTAATGATCTTCCGCTGGCATTAAAATAAAAAAAACTATTCTTTTTGCAGATGACACCACACTGTTGAATGTTGATAAAGCATTAAGTGAGCTAGAGGATCTCTCCTAAGAAACACTGGCTGCAAATGGGCTTATGTTAAATAAGAAAAAACCCAGATATTTTTCACTTTAAAACCCATGTTGTCACCTGATTTTAACTTTCATAAGCCATCCAATTTCTTGGGAATATTAATTGATAATCACTTGTCATGGAACACACGTATAGACTACATAAGCACTAGACTATCGAGAGTGATTTATCTTTTGAGTCGTCTCAACAAATTAATTCCTAAAAATTACATTAGGTCAACATACTTTTCCTACTTTGAATCCATAAGTAGGTATGGCCTGATACTCTGGGTAACTGCTCCAGGATTCATGAAATTTTGATCCTTCAAAAAAGAGCAGTGAAGGCCATGGTTAGGCAGGGTGTCCAGCAACAGGGAAAACGTGAAAAGTCAGGGAAAAATCAGGGAATTTGAAACAAAACCTGGAAAATCCTAACAAGAACACAAGTCTGTTGTGATTTGTAATAGTCACTATATACTTGGGTGTGCTACAAAAAATCCTTTACTTTGTTCAGTACTAAATGTTAATTTTACATGCCATTTAATATTCTAAATTATGAAAAAGCTACTTAATTCCTTTGCTTATGCTTGTTCGGCCTCATACAACTAGTTTAATATAGCTAAAAGTTTAAAACTTACTGAAATAATTCTCTGATTAGTACTTGTTAAATAAGTCATAGATCTAAAATGTATGCTGGTTTTGGGGCCGTTTTTCAAGGTATTTAAAATTGTCATAATTTAATAATAGAATATAAGGTATGTTTGTTTTTTACTCAAGGCTAATTAATTATAAATATTTTTTTAATTCTACCTCTACTTTTATAAAGTAGTTTAAAAAGAATAATTATTTTAGGTAATAGTTCTGAATTTAATTATTACGGTCATCAATAATAATATATTTGTGTAATATTGATAGTTCGGTTATT
Source organism: Stictocephala bisonia (assembly GCA_035578905.1). Classification (NCBI taxonomy): domain Eukaryota; kingdom Metazoa; phylum Arthropoda; class Insecta; order Hemiptera; family Membracidae; genus Stictocephala; species Stictocephala bisonia. The sequence continues at coordinate 139,793 of JAQJVL010000913.1, read as the reverse complement.
TAATAATTGTAATTGACTGTAAATAACTTAATGTATGTACATGGTAGTACATAATATTACTATTAAGTAAAATAGTTATATTAACTTAATAGTACTATGTCGATTTGGGGTCAGGGAAATTTTGTATGAAATCACGGATCGGTCAGGAAAAGTCAGGGAATTTGTTTAAGGAGGTTTACTGGACACCCTGTTAGGGCAGACCCAAGAGACCACCGTAAACCATTATATATGAAACTTAAAATTCCAACAGAAATAAATTTGTAAGTATATGACCTAACTGTCTATATATTTAAAAATCCGACTTTGTTAACTTTTCATAGTAATATTCATAACTATAACACCCGAAATAAAAATAATGCTGCGTTGGAACTTCACAGACTTAGTAAAACACAAAAGTCATATTGTTCAGTCTATTAAAATTTACAATAAATTAGAACCTTTAAACCTTACCCTACTCGAAAATTTAAACAATTGCTATACAATTGGCTTCTGGAAAATCCATTCTATTGCTTGGATGAGTTTTATAATGTTGGAATTATATGTTTTCAAGGTCAACCATAACTGAGCATGTATATATATATATGTGTGTGTGTGTCAAGACATTGGAGTTGTGTACATTATTCAAAAAACAGGTTAGATGTAATGATCAGCACTGAATAACACAACTATGTATTTAAAAATGTAACACTTATTTTAGATTACAACAGAGATAGATTTGTTTCATTTATCGTACATTGTGAAATACTGAATTTAATTAATTGATAATTGTAGACTTGGCTTTAAGCTTGTTAAATCCTAAAGGCAAATAAAAGTGATTGATTGTAAAGGGGTGCAAACTTTTGAACATTTTTAATTTTTTTATGAATCTTTTTATTTAAAAACTTTTAGTCAAATAATTCTTTATTTCAATTGACAGTATATACAAAACTGCATGAAATGGGTCATAACTATGTACAATTTATAATGCTAAATAAAATCTTATATGTCTAGGTAATGAAAGAACAAATATCTACTTTGCAAGAAATTCCTCCACGCTATAAAAAAATTTCTCTTGGAGGAGCAGCTTTACTTTTCTCAAGAATAAAGAAACACTTGTTAAATCTGAAATAGAGTTGGGAAGAGCATTAAACATTTTTATTGCTGTTTATTTTAAATGATTTTTCAAAAAAAGATGTCCTGTGCTTGGGGATAGAAAAATTGTTTTTATTCCTAGTGTTGTAGTCATGGTTTGTACTATTGTCCAAAAGATGTCTATTTTTAAATGCAAAAGTTAAACTGTTCAAAATGTATAGTGATGGAAAAGTAAAAATATTATTTTGTTTAAAGAGTGGCTTACAAGAAAAACGTGGATATTTCTTAAACATAGCCCTTAATGCCCTTTTTTGTAATCTAAATACAAGCTTAGTTCTGCCACCTTCGCTTCCCCAAAAAGCCACTCCATAACTTAAATGGGGATAAATCAACCCATAATAAGCTGTCAAAAGGAGAGACAAGTCACCAAAGGAAGAGAGTTTTTTTAAAACAAAGATTCCTGAACTGACTTTTTTGCAAACATCTACTAAATCAGTTGCAATATTTTATTCCTAATTCTCTATTTCTTACTGAAAAAGGAAATATGCTACTTGATATTCTTTTTATTGTAAATTATAGTTTTATGACTTTTTGAAATAAACACTAGAACACTAGCCAAACAGGCATAACCGCAACGAGTGTTATAGTGAACCATTAGAGGATTAAGGCCTGTATTTGAACTATATTTAAGAGTGAATCAACCAGCTCAGTAGACATGTGCGTCTTGGAATGAGACAGCAGTCTGAAACCTTGGCCTTGTGTAATTTTAGTTATCTATACAGTTGATAGTTTCTACAAACCTTCACATTACTGTGAGATTAACTATCAAGTGTTACTTTCATTATGCATGCTTTATTAGCTTCTCCATAAATTGCTTTTTGTTTGTTTTAGCTACATGTGTTTTGTTGACACACATAAGTGGGTGGGTAATAGGCATTCAGAACTATGTAATGGAGAAATAGTGCATCAACCAACTTACCTTAGAGAATAATATAGGGTGTTTTTAAGGAAAACATCTTTAAAAAACAGTTTTTCTTTTACCAGCTTGAAACTGTAGAAGATATAGCAAAACTTTAAACATAAAAAATTGTTGATATTGAAATATTTTAAATTTGATTTGCTATATCTTATTTGAAAATCGTAAAATTTTAACGATTGTTGGAATGTTGAATATGAGGAGATAAGTGCTCAACCTTATTGTTATTTAATAAGACATGCCATTGGCAGTATTTGAAACAAACGTTATATCCATGAGATGTTCAGAAGAGTTACAGTACAATCAACTTTAAAAACTAATTTTATTTCATTTTGGACCGCCCTGTCACTAGGCATAAGAATAATTTGAAAAAAGTGTTGTATCAAAATTTTACTAACACTGTACGTGTATGGGTGGGTCACTACCAATCAGAGGGGTCACACAGTAGGGGTTGCTATTTAAAAATGTTGAGTTGCCCCCACCTCCTTTCAGAGGGAGAAATTTAAAAATGCGTTCATTAATTAATGTAGCCCCTCATACCCAAGAACGTTGCCATAAAGTGAAATAAAATATTTTCAGTGTTAAAAAATTTAGAGGGGGAGCAAGTTACTTTTCAGCCATTTTGTTTTGGGTGGTCAGATTTCACTTTTCTTTGAGTACTTTACTCATCTCACCAAGTTCTTTTATCATAGGAGTCACATGGTAGGAGTTGCTATATAACAATTTTGAGCTACCCACCAGCCCCCATTAGGGGGAATAATTTTAAAATATTTTTATTAATGTAGCCACTCATACTCAAGAAGATTGCCGCAAACTGAAATTAAATATTTTAGTATTAAAAAAGTTAGAAGGGGGTGCAAGTTACTTCTCAGCCATCCTGTATATATCTCATATGGTTTGTTTCAGCTACCATTTGATAATTTAAAAAAGTTGAGATATATTTGGGTAAATATTGAAAGGTCATCTTAATATTGTCATGCCATTAATAAGAATAAAAAATCTAAAGTGATCTGTCACAAAGGTAAGTACAATCCATCAAGCCATTTAAGACCTGCCTCACTGATTCTGTTTATGCTGGCTAATCCCCTCCGTAAAAGAGTGCAGGAGACTCTCTGAAACTATGTGATCCATTGTTTGGATTGACTCCCTGCAATCATACAACTGATCTAGTGTCAATCCCCATTTATACTTCCAGTAGTTACTTCTGCCCATGCCAGTTCGGAACCGATTCAACAGTGTCTACTCCCTACGAGGGAGGTTCATCCCACCAACAGCTACTGACGATTTGTTAATAAGAAACTTATTTTGCTCATCAAAACTGTTCCACGTCACAGCCCAGTTAGTATTGTGCAAGAAATTTGATGTGCTCAACTGGAAAGCAGTACGTTGAGGTGGCTTTCGAGATTTTAGGCGACCATTCTGACGTGGGAGATTCTGTGTAATGGGGAGGTGGGGGCATTCAATATCTTATTGAATTCTTTAAGTAGTGCCCCCTGACGTATTATCTCTGGAGGAGCTTGTTGCACAGCACTGGGAGCCAATGAGGTGGAGTTGCTATGCCTTTAATAGCTCTCATGACCCTATTAAATCGGACATTAATCGCTTTAGTGTGTACATTATTTAGCCATACGGGAACACTGTAATCAGCAGCTGAATAGACCAGTGACAAAGCAGTTGTACGCAGAACGTGTGCGTTGGCTCCCAAGTTATTCCGACAATATGAAGTTATACATTTGCCCTCATTTTAATTTTAGCTGCTGTTTTTTTAAGATTGCTTTTAAACTTCAGATCTAACGTTACTCCCAGATACTGTGGATGATCATAATGATGGAGTGTTACACCATTTAGAAAGATGTTCAACTGTCTATTAGCCAGTCTATTACTTAGGTGGAAGCAGGCTACTTCGGCTTTTTAAGGGTTAAGATTTAGCTTCCAGGTTCTAATATATTCTTCGAGGGTTGCAAGGTCACTTGTAAGCGTTTCTTCAGTAGTGTGAAGTACTTGTGTTGGTAAGCTGAAGGAATATCATCTGCATATATAAACTTTCAAGACTTTGTTATTAGGATGTCAGCGGTATATACGTTGAAAAAAATTGGAGCAAGTGCAGACCACCCTTCAGCTGTTTAAAAGAGCTCTCTTCACTACCAAGATACACTTTAATTAACCTGGCACTAAGCATTGACTCCAAAAGCCTATTTAAAACCTGTTCATTTCATTTTCTTTTGTTTAACAGCTGAAGATTAATAAAATAACTGCATTAGATTACCACTGAAACATTCAAGAACAATCGAACTCAGTAATCAGACTATATATGTCATCCACACTCACATAATCATTCATATTCACCTTAAAATACACAAAAAGTTATGTCGGCATCTCTTATGTAGGAATGTAAGTTCAGTAGAGCGGAGCCCTACAATCGAATGTGAATAAAACCATGCTTACCGCCTTCCCTGGTTTAAAGTTATGAAAGATCTGACTTCCGTAATATTACAAACACCATTGTTTACATTCTAACAGCTGTTAAACCTTTTTGGATAGCATTATTTATATCTGAACAGCTATTTTGATTCATTTAACTCTCTCCATGTTATTCTTATGCCCGAAGAACGTACTTGAGGGCTTCCCATCCCCTTCAGGATGAAAATATTGAATAATTAAGACCTTATTGCACAACTACGAACAGAGATACATTTTTTGACACCTCAAACGTTTAAATTGGTTAAGAAATAAGGGAGGCATTGACAAAACAGCTTCACGTATTGTACATAAGGATGTTGGGCGATAACTTTCTACTTGTTCAGGGTCTTTGTCAGGCTTCAGAACAGCTACTACTTTTGAATGCTTTTGGTAAATTGCCAGTAGCTAATACCTTATTGTAGACCATTTGAAGCCATTTTTTCACTTTGCTGTCAGCATGTAACAGAAATTCTGGAAATATACTGTCAAAACCGGCAGCTTTCCCTGCTGATTTAGCAGAAATCATTCTGTCCATCTCTTCCTCCGTGAAATTTCTGAAGACTTCCAGGGGTGCCATTTGACTATTTTTTATTTCATTTAACTTGTAAAGCATGTGTTTGTCTAAATGTTGGCGGGTTGACTTTGATAAGCTGACTCCATTTAGCTGTATTAGGGCATTTGGGCGGAGCACTGTGGTATTGACCCACCCACCCAGCCATACACGTGCAGTGGTATTGATCCACCTGCCCACCCATACACGTGCAGTGGTATTGACCCACCCGCCCACTCATACACTTGCAGTGGTATTGACTCACCCATACACGTACAATGGTATTGACCCACCCACCCATCCATACACGTGCAGTGGTATTGACCAACCCGCCCACCCATTCAGTGCAGGTATTGACCCACCCACCCACTCATACACATACAGTGGTATTGACCCACCTGCCCACCCATAAACGTGCAATGGTATTGACCCACCCGACCACCCATACACGTGCAGGTATGATTTGGAGACTTACCAGAATTTCCTTAAAAGTAACCACGCTTTTCTACTGCTGTGGGTAAAGTTTATATAACAGTTTTAACCCATTTTTCTCTTCTGGTACTGTCTAGAAAGTGCAGCAGCAGATTAGCCATATTGGAGTTATTGGTAGCAATAAACTCTTTGTAAAGGTCATCTGATTCCTTACTCCATCCTGGTATATACTCCTTTCTGTATCCTCTTGATATGCGGCTGTAGCTAAGGGACTAAGGCGTTGGCTTGCCACGCAATCAGTCCGGGTTCGATTCCCGATCTGACCACTAACAGATTTTGCCCTGCCGCTCCCGTGGTTTGGAAGTCACGTAAAGTCGTGGGTGCCCAGGTTAAGTGTTAGAGAGGGCTTCTTAGCCCTAACTTCGCCTGGTAAAATAAGACGAACTTTATATGCAAGCTTTAACAACAGACGAGACGAGATTTGTAAAACGATCATAATTTCTTGTTGTTAGAGGAATGAACATGATGCTATCATCAAGCTTAGTGGTAAAGGCATCTCAGTGTGCTTTATTAAAATTACATCTAGGTCTTGGAAAAGATCGAAGTATGGGAATTTGGACCCCCCCCCCCAATGAATGAAACCTATGTTGAGAGTGGAAAAAAAGCATCAAGAACTTTCCTCCTAATTGACTTTGGTCTTAACAATCGTTCACATGAGCAGAAGCTTAAATCGGGGGAGTAACCTCGATAACAACAAACTAAATAAAATTTGGTTGAATCTTTAGCATAAAATATCAGGAAAAGGTTATTAATTTCAACCCAGTCGGTAAGCTTTCTGCCGTTTTCATCAACGTTGTTATATAGTGACTGGCTCTCTATTGGCTACGGTGACTGTTTAAGCCTCCAACATAGAGGACAGGGTGTTCAAAACTTAGCAAAATCCTAGCGTCAGGCCACTGGATGTTAGGAGGTTTATAAACATTAACTATTGTAATTTCTGACACTTGGATTGCCAAGACAAAGATGTCACCATCAAAGCTCTTATGGGTAACTAACACATTGTCTTTGTAATGCTTCACGTAAGTTGTAATGCCATACCCTATAGAATCAAAAAGTCTGTGTCCAGGAATATTACATCTTGCACTATGGTTATCTTGGAGTGCAAGGATATCAACATTGTTTTCATGAAGAACTTTACTGATGCACTCACTCCTTGCCTTGCTCAATCCCTCAGTGTTAAAATTTACTACATTTAAAATGGAACCTATTAATTCGAAATTAGATTGGTCCTAAAAAGGGGCTTTTTTTATTTTGAGTGGTAGCTGCCATAGCTGCGAGATCACAAAATCATGACAGTCCAACTACCAAATTTGTTGCTTGTTTAGAACTACCTAGGGGGTACATACAGCTTTAAAGATTTGCTGTGAACATGAACAACCTCACCCACCCCCTTTTAGCATAGTAATAAGGCATGCTCAGTGTTAAAAAGCTCGTTTTCTATCTGATTTAAAAATAATGTGCAGTACTATAAAAATCTATTTCAGAATTCATGTTTGTTCTTGCCTAAATGCAAACCTACTTTTGTAGCCCAACATTTTTGTTCTACTTATTAGTTATTATGAAAACCTTTCCCCTCAGATTTTGATGAAAAATGCATAAATCAACTACAGTAAAACCTCCTTAATCCGGCATTCTATAGTCCGGAATTGTCTATAATCCGGCATCAATGGCAAAAGACACAAATTAAAGAATTGCCTTCACAATGAACATTGTAAAGTGAGCAACTCGACAGCTAATTAAAAAAATAGTTGTAAGAAGCAAGTAGATATTAGATCTTTTTTCCAGCCATCTACCAGTGCTGTTGGTAAAAACCACAAATACTATAGTACACTGTACTCAAATACTGTACTGTATTTTACACTGTATTCAAATTTAATTCTTTATGTACTGTACTTAAAAATGCATTTTAATATTTCTCCTGTAATTATATATTGATTTATATTGTTTAAATCATCCATGTTTAAATAATATATACATACAGTAACATTTTCTTGTGCAAATTATGTTATTTTTTATATCATCCTGTATCTTTATAAATAACCTCCGTAGTCCGGAATTTTCTTTAATCCGGAAAGCGTCAGGTCCCAAACCTGCCGGATTAAAGAGGTTCTACTGTACTACAAAAATCAAAACAGTTGCTTTTGTGCCAAAGTTAAACATGAGAGATTCAACAAGTAGATGACTACGTAAACAGACCAAAAGAATTTGCCTGCCCAGTGATCATGTAGTCCAAAAACTGTGATCATATCTTATTGTAGACTATTTGAAGCTATTTTTCACTTTGCTTCCAGCATTCAACAGAAATTCTGGAAAAATACTGTCAAGACCAGCTGCATTCCCTGCTGGTTTAGCAGAAATCATTCTGTCCATCTCTTCCTCCGTGAAATTTCTGGAGAGCTTATTAAGCTTTTATCTGATAAAAAAAAAAAAAAAAAAAATAGTATAAGAGTGTTTTAATTATATGAAAAGAATAATGCAGTGTAATTATTTGTTTTCTATTCGATGAAATTGAACTTCAATTTTCAATTATGACAAGACACATCATCACTCAATCTAGACTTAGAATGGTCACAAATGGACATTGAGTAGTTTGAATTGTAACTGAATGCAGAAAAGTTTGCCTCAAAATAGCCAGATTTCTGAGGTGCAATCCACATAAAAAAATATTGAATTGTGTATCAATTTTAGTTTTCACCTTAAATTAAATGTCTATGCAGTTATACAGTTTTACGCATGAAAATAACAATAAATATAGACTCCTTCATCTATGTGGCCTTTAACTTACAAGATAATAAATTAATGTCTTGAAAGCAAACAGACAATGAGACCTTAGTTACGGCACAAATTGGAAGCCTCAATTTGTTAATGAACAGGTGAGTTTTAATGGAGTTCATCCAGTATAAATTGAAGCAGACCCAGATGAGCCAGTCACAGATCCTGAGCCATGAGGGTTCCTGTTATCTGCTTGGCAGTCCTTGTCACTGTGATTCTGGTTAGTACTTATTTTTTTTACATCCAATTTACATATATTTAAAATAATCATTTTAAAATATTTACTCTCAGAGCAAGATTTGTACTTTCAGTGTATTAGTTATAAATAATTATCATGAGTAATTTTTCTAATTTTGCAATTGATTCTGTTCATCTATAAAAATTATGTTAGGTCTGCATATTTCACAACTATCGATTTTTAGATGTTAGATTTATTTAGTATTAATAGAATAGACGAAATGTTAATTCTTCAAAAAGGTTTTCAGGATTATATTTAAAGCCAGGTCGAAGGCTGTGTCACCTTCTAATTTTTAATTCTTTAATAAAAACTCATTAACATCTCACTACTACAGAAAAAAAACTACACAAATAACTGTTATATTTTTAGTAGTTAGTAATATTGTAAAATCAATGTAAATATTCAAAACATTAATAATAATGTCAAATAAAATACAAATATTTTAAAAATAAATTTGTAAGAATGGCTACTGGGACCCTCTTTTTATTAATTTATTGGGATTTTTTATTAACAAGTCTTTATAATACGGTGTATTTATTTATATTGTCTCTTTACTTTCTTTGCTAGGTCTATTTTAGGATATTATTTTTTTTTCTTTAAATACAATTTAACTGGCAAACAAATATTATAGTTAAAACTTTATTAATTTTCAGTGAATGTAGAAGTTTTTTAATTATACTAAAACTGTAATTTAATGTGAATCAGTTACATGTACATTGTTAACTTGTATATTATTACTCCTACAAAATAAGAACATTACTGTATTTAAAAATTATGTGAAAAGCCGTATATACCGTGCATTTATCTAGTTTAATTTGACAAAAACACGTTTAAATACAATAAGACCATTAATACATTTACAACAATAAAGAATTTTGTTTATTGAATTTTCAATGATAAAAACAATGTAACCTTGACTCTCTATTTAGTTTATCTCATTTTTCCTATCATGTATAAAAGGTAAAAAATATTCTAATAATAATAAGAGCATTTTAGTTATCAATAGGTTACTGTCAGTAAACTTACTTGAAAGTAATTCACTATTACAAACTGCGCTACATTTCAACAATAGTAATTTCAAGAATTATTCTTCGTTTAAACGATTCTATAAGAATATCTTTGTAAAAACAATTGATTTGGATATTGTTAGATGTATTCTTTCTTAGCATTTCTACATTTAAAATTTAGAATAATTTTTAACGCAAATTATTAAATCATACATAAAAGAGAATCTGCAACTCCACTTTTATCTTTCATAAACTGGCTTTTATCTGATAAAAATGTTTTCTAATAAAAGCAAAGGCAGCGCCTTTCCCTGCATGGTGGCTTCATGGCTAAAGTTTCAGTCTGCTGGAGTCTCTTCCAAGGTTCGAATCCCAACTGAACTAACAGTTGGTAGTTAACTCATTGAATTAATTTCACGCACAGGCCTGCAGGCCCATTTGAACTGGAGAAAGAAGTTTTTTAGTTGAAAAGAAAAAAGTTTGGGCTAGGTGGCCTAGCAGTCTAAGGTGTCAGACTTTAGGTCTGGGTTAGAGATAGCGCTGGTTCGAATCCAGCCTAGACTGGAAGATTTATCAGTAATTTTCACCTTCTACTGTACTGGTTCGCCTCCTTACTGCATCTGAATAAGTTCCTCGCTCAGGTCAACAGTCTATAGGGAATGGGCAGTTAAAGAGAAGATCAGCCTTTCTTTTTTTTTAATAAAAAAAGGTTAAATCTATCAGAATTAAACAATTTAGATTTACAAGTTATCTTCTGATAAGCATAGAAGTTTCTACATTTTATAAGATTTATAGCAACATACAAAGATTCGCTTGAACACTGAAATCAAATTAGTTAAAAATGTATATTGATCAGTAATATATTTTAATATTGATTATAATGAGTGATATCAATGAATATTTTAGTGTACCAATAAAATATTTCCATTTCAGGCGCTGCCAGAAGCTGCAGGAGCCCCTACACATGCAGATACAGTAAGTACAAAGTACTTTCTTAACAAAATAAGAATTAAATATAGCTTTGTTACAGGCAATGTATGTAATCATTAACAATTATCTGTGCTTCCTATTGAATGAAATCTTAGCAATTGTATGATTGTTGATTTTAAGTAAATGTGACAATACTGTGTTAAGATTTGAAGTCCAATTGAAAATCTTGGTACATTAAATATCCTCGCTTCTTTCTTCCATACCCCTTCAAAACCCCTATTGTTTGATAACACGAGTAAACAAAATACAGTAGCAAACTTAGTTATACAATTATTTTATTTTTTGTTTCCATTTTGCTGGTACAAAGTAAAATGTATTTCATGAAACATGGCTTGAGATAGTTAAAAATACATACTATTTATTTTATACTTTATATTTGTTTTTATAATTTTCTTGAAATCAAGTTTTGCTTAAGAAATCTTGTCATAAAATAAGTCACAATATTTTTGTAGTTTTGTATTGGTTAACTAGCTGTAATCTACTGTATTCTTCTTGTTTTTTTTATTTTACGAATATAAACGTATTCAGGCTTCTTGTTTTAATAATTTTAATTTAGTTAAAGAAATTAATGAATGAACTAGTACCACCACACATTATAAACAAATGTTTTGACTCAGTTTTAATCCAATGAATTTTTTAATAGTCGCAATTTGAATAAGAGTAATGGAAAACAAAAAGATAGCTAGAGGGACTTTTATACGCAGATTCAGATATGAGTTTGACTCAGTGTGACTCAAGCCACTTCAAATGTTCTATGCTACAAACAAAGCTCTTAAAAAATTCAACTATTACTTCCTTATTTTGATCTTAATTTAGATAGAAATAAAAGAATTTTGATCTGGATTATAATTAATTTATAGTAATTTTCATATTTTTGAATCAAAGAATATATTGAAAATGTTATTGATTACAGAATATACTTGTGTTTTATCATGTATCCATGAAGTGGTGTCATTAAGAGTGTTCTGGTTGAATGGTAGATATTTTGTTTGATCTTATTTTTATAGGGGAGGAGTAGATTCAAACTCAAGAACAAACCAATACAATTTGAGAAACAACTTTTGGTCCAGATTCCTCGATAATCTGTAGGTGCATCGCCTGCTTTGGTTATCAAGCTATTAAGAAATGGCTCTTTTTAAGAAATTAATCGACCTGAAGAGTAACAAGATTTGATTCACATCTAGAGTTAGTTATTCCTATATCTTGGCGATCTGTATCCTATTGAATAAAATAAAAATTTGGTATAAGATTTTCTTTTGAGTAATAATTACATTCGAAAATTTCAGAGCTACAAACGTCAGGAAGAAAAATCCAAAAAAGTTGCAAAGGCAGGTGAAGAAGAAGAACAGTACTATGAATCGACTAGCAATGCCAACGTACGTATTAAGTCATTATTTACAACCAAAGTAAAATACATTTTTCTAAACATTACAAAAGGTACAGTTTGGTTATATGGGATAGTTTTTTTGCAAAAACGTTTGGCTTTTAGAAATTTAACAATGTTTGATGAAAAACACTATGGATATATTGATGATGAAATTTTTAAAGAACTTAAAATTTTTTTTAATTGATTCTATTTAAAAAAAATATGATGTACACAATAAACTAACGGAAATAGCTGAAGCTATGTTCCCTTTCCTTAGCACAACCATATATTCCTATGCAGTGGAACATTTGACAAGCCTCAAGGATTTCCTAATACTACAGGTGGAGAAAGCTGGATCACAAAACCTTTTATTTTATATTTTAGTTTTGAGACTGCCATACTATATATATACAAAATAAACTTATTATCAGTCTTTTCCTGGTGTTGACTTTTGTAACTACTTGTAACTCTACTGATTATTACTAGCCCGGTTTGTTACTGTCTGGTTGTCCACAAACAATTACCTGAGCTGAACAACGGTGGCAGTTAACTCTCTCTTCCTCCCTTGAACACCAGAGCTACTGATATCAAAAGCTTGCAGTTAATCATTACTTCACTTACAGACCTGTCACGCTTACATTGAAAAATGTATTTTTCAAATTTTGACATGCATAATAAGATGAGTGTGACTAGAAATTTGATTTCTTCAAAATATTTTTGGTATCATTCTTGAAGCTCTTTTCAATGTAAATGTTATGTATTTACCAACTTAACCACATGTGTTAATATTTTAATATAATTATTTCAAGCTGTTGATTATTAGATTGTTTACATTTGTAAATAAGATTGGTTTTTCTTGTGAATAAAAATGTTCAACAAACTTAATTTGAGGATTTACCCACTTAAAATTCAAGTTAATATACAAAAGTGAATGTATTATTGTTGTATAATACAAAATAATATAAAACAATTCATAGTTTTAATGTATGAAATGACACCAGTAATATTTATTTTTTGTTTAATTTAAACTACTACTGAAGTGTTCAGTTATTTCATACATAATTAAAAACATTTTTGCTTAATTTAAAAGAAATTAAATTAGAATGATAGTTATTTTTATTTCAAAAGAGACAAACCTGGGAATAAAATTAAATGGTGTTCACAGAATACAAAAGTCCTGCTCCCTTAAGATAAGGATGTTAAAAACTATAAGATCATAAAAAAAAAACTGTAATCTTTATAGAATTCAAAATAAGTCTTATGGAGAATAAAATCGAATATGGCAGTAGTTATAGCCAATATACTTTATTTACATGGTCGTCAAGATCAGTAATAGCGTCAATATCTTTACAATGTCAGTTTGCTAAATTTACAATATTCGTAAATTCTTCCAGGCTGTAGATGGATTCATCTACAAGCCAGTCTGTTAGATTCCTTCTCAATAATTGGGGGCTGCATTCCCTGGAGTGTCTTGGCAGGAGGTTAGGAAGCTTGGCTCCTAAGAAGGCCTCTTTGTGTAAAGGGCTGTTCAGTGAGCTGGCAGGTTAATGTTTTTAGCATGTCTTGTTTGGTGGTCATGCAGATCTCTTTTTATCTGCAACTTGCTCTTGAAAGCGTAAAGACACAGATGTAGAGTCACCACTGTTGGGATTTTTAGTGTTTTGACAGCCTCTCTACAGCTGTATCTTGGATTTAGGTCTGCCAAAGTTCTGATGGCTCCCTTCTGTAGGACCAAGACTCTCTGGAGGTTCCCAGAAGAGTAGAGTTGATTATTACACGTTTAATAATCAAACGTTTAATAATAATAAGTTTAACAGATACTTTCTTCAAATCAGATTTGAAGACCTATAGCCTTGTACATTTCTGGAAAAGCATTACTGATGGAGAATGAGCCAGTTCTCATCCATATGCAACTCGAACTAAGTACCACGTTGTAGAACCATTTACTAATTTTGAACTTGTGGAGCGACCCTTTCTTCTTGTGTTCTCATAAAGAACAAATATCAAAACAACTTAATGCAATTTCATATTTAAGGGTTAATATATCAACACATTAACTTGATTACAAAAAGTTAAGTATAAAAAAAGTCTTAAATTTCACATTAGAGAAAGGGGTTTTCTACAAATTTCCGGTACTTGTAAGTAAGTACCAACAATCATTTTAACCTTATTTATTTTATTTCCAGATTAGGTTATCTGAGAAAATTTAGAATTAGTAATTCTGTCATTAAAATTTTGCTGTGCAACTAACTACAACCATATTAGAACTGCTTAGTTTTCAATATGGTCAAATGTTTACACAACTAAATGAAATGTTGACTTGCAAAATATGCAAAAACATTGGTTGGTAGCGTTTTTGGTTAAATTTCAGCTTTATGAGCTAAAGTTTCTCATTTCAGAGACGTGACAAATTTTTAAAGAGATTAGCTGATAGCCACCGACCATTCGTTTGTCATTGGGTGTGGATCATAGGTTTGTAGAATTAATGACGCTTTCTATGAAATAGTCGGCCTTAGTTTGTAACAATGACTACATTCGTTCATCTACACTCAAAATCCATATTCGCCCATATCTTGACGATCAGCATCTTACTGATAGTGAATAATAAACTTTAAAAAAATTGCAAATGTGAAAATTAATGAATATTTTAACAGAATTGAATAGATGTGTATAAAAATATAAGAAAAATATATTCAGAGTCTTCTGTTATAATGATCTATGATCCTTTTACCTTCTAGGGACTAGTAAGTGGCGCCAAGGTACACTCCCAAGAGAAGCACAACTCGGAACTGGAAGAAGAACAGTCAAGCTCGTCTGAAGAGGTCAAGACAGCTACAGGCTTGAAGAAGACACAGAAGTCTAAGAGACAGAAGAAAGTAGTCACCAGCAGTGAACATAAAACTGTCCTGGTCTACTATATGGTTTCTTACAAGACTTTGGTAAGGAAGATTCTACTCTAATATCAGAGTTCTCTTTTTTAATATGCCCTACTCTATAGAAAAATAATGGAAGTAATTTTTTTATTTTTTCAAATAAAAAACACTTAAAACCTGTTCAGATATACATATACATGTCTTTGGCCATTGATCAATAGTTGAAATATTTTAAAGTAACTGTTGCTTTTGAATAGTTCCTTAATAGGCACTTAACGTGTTGGTACAAATACAAAACAAGTGAACAGTACACAAGTTTATAACAATATAAGTAGAGAATGCACAAAAATTAGGATGACCCTTTGTAAATCCTTCTGATATTAGGAAGGTAACTACAGTTTACCAAAATCAATGACTTAATTTTTGTACATTCTGTACTTACATTATAATAAAGTTCTGTGAAAGTCACATATTTTTGTTTTTAAATCAAATATGAACAGTTTAAGAGCAATTTCCTTTATAAACTTTAATCCTGAGTAAAATGCTTTTAAATTTTATTGAAATAAGAAATTTTAAACCTGCAGATAGAAAATGTTTACCTTAGGATAAAAACTGTACTGGTTTATTTCAATTATTCTTATTTTAAGTCAGAATAATATTACAACTTGTTATGAATCAAAAACAATTTTTCATGCAAACACAATACTTGATACCACTTCCCTTATATTCTCGATGATTTTCAAATTCACCCTGCTAATGCTACTTTGAATCCGATTTATAATAATTTCAGTTTCAATCATAATTTTAACTACTCATGATATGCTCCCTGAAAATAGACTTAAGATACCAAAACGATGTAATCCACACTATTATTGAAAAAAACATTTTGTTGTTGAAGAATGTATATCTCTGGAAATAAAATTGGGACCGTACTTAAAACCTACTTCATGCAGGGCTCCACGCTAACTTATTTACTGTTTATTCACTATTATTTCATTACACAGCCTAAGCAGAAGTCTAAGGAAAGCAGAGTGGACTACTACAAACGCATTTTCCCTGTTGAGGATAATCTTAAACAGTTCTACCACAAGATCTTTAAGAACTACGAGAATGAGGAATCCAAGGCTTACATTGAAAGAGTTGAGTTCATCCTGAACAACGTATACCCTGAGTATGATCCCAGGCTTGATGTCAAATGGTTGGAGGAGTTTGACCACTACTACACCCTGAAGTACAGCCGCAAGGTAAAATAATTCAGTTGACATAATCAATCATTTAATTTTCATCACTTATTTTAACTCTTACTTATCCCTAGAGCCATGGCCTACATATAAAATCAAAATTTGAACTGTTCAGAGCTACACAGTTTTAGATTCTATGAGGTGAAAATAAAACAAACAAAATACATAAAATGATCTAACAATAAAATTACTCACTAAACCATAACAAAAAACATAATGAAAAAGTTGACATTTTTCTAATAATTTTGTTGCGTGTGATACGCTTTGAAGCAATCTTCCATACAATAATAAGTAAACTAAATCAAAAAGAAAATTCACAAAAGAATTACTAAGGAAGTTCATTGGGTCATGAATGGCAAGCTACTGACTAATTTCAAACAAAGGCCACTGCCCCTGCAGTCATGGTTCGGCCGGGTTGTCTCAAAGGCTTGCGAAGACAAAATTAACTACCCAAACAGTCCTCTTGATATCACAGACTATGTGGCTCAGGCCATAAATAGACCCTCCACACCCACCTCAGACCAGATGTTTTGTTGACAACACGTCATTTCAGCTGATAAATTGAATGACACTTGCGATCATGTCTCTAAAGGATTATTTTTAATGTACGCAGCATATACGGTCACGGCTCGGTAAGGGTTAAAGATGGGAATATACTAACCAAAAGAAAATCCATAAAATAAAGCAATATTAGACTATACAAAAGTTCTTATTCCACAATTATTAAGTTTGATTAATTAATATCATTAAATTATCTTATTAATTTATTATCAATTTTGATGTTATCATTTATATTATTTTAGAAATTAAAACATTTGGTTATTTAAACTGTACATATATGTGGAATAAAGTTTCTTTTGAACTGAAAAAAAAGTATATAGTGCTGACATTTTCTTCAACCACAAAATATAGACACAAGAGGCATACAAAATTAGTTATATTCTAATATAGCCTAATATTCTCAAGTAAGTACACGGAGGGAACTCCTCTCTTTTTCCCCACTTAAATAATCATAAAAATAGCTTTATCTATATTTCTACACCTTACCTGACTCATGCATCTATATTTGATTGTCAGTTGACAGGATAGTGGCAATATAGTATGTATTTAGTTTTACAAGTATTAACATAATGAACAATTTCATTTCCAGACTGATGAATGTGATGGTAGTTATTTCCCAAGAATATTGGCCAAGGAGAGTGGAGAGAGTAATGAACACTACAAGAAGAGGATGGAGTGTTTGGTGGCGGCTTTGGATGAAGAGGACTTCAGCCATATTGAATTTGATGACAGCGAGCTTGGTTACAAAATTGGTGTAAGAAAAGCTAAGGCCAAGACCAGTTCTGGCTCAACTGATGAGGTAAGCCTGATGTTAAATCAGTATTTTGGGGACAATTTATATATTGAATTATTTTAATTAACCGTTAGACAGTAATTTTTGTCATAATTTAGAACATAATTCAAATTACTTAACACTGTTTCATGATTTATAAAAGTCACTTTAGTAAAAAAACAAATATGGAATTTTTTATTCAAGTTAGGTTCAAGTGTTCTTTGTTACATTCAACCTCTTAATATGAGAAAGATTGCTGAAATTCAATAATTCATTACAACAAATATTCTGTTTTTCTCTTATTGTTTTTTCATAATTTAAGAAGTACACTTTTAAATGGTAAAATTTTAAATTCTGTTTTTTGGAGAAATTTTCCATTACTTGGAGAATACAACTTGGACAGAGGAGTTTACACAACAGAACGTGAAAACATTCTGAATTGATGTAAAATGAATTTAATAATATTAATTCATTATCTTGCAAAGAAGTTAATCTTTTTGGAGAATTACTGTAGCAAAGCTTCTTTTTTTAACATAAAACTTTTCTTAACATTATTACACTCTCAAGTCAGTCTTGAGTGATTTCAAATCTAATACATAATTTGTTTTCAGTAGATGCACTTTTACTCCTATGAGGTTTTTAAAATAAAAATCTATGTTGGAAAACAGATTATAAAGTGATATTTTGAATATTTAATTAATATTGAATAACTATTTAATGAGATGTAATACAAAGTGTGTTGTTAGGGTCAATATTCCAGCCAAGTCAGTAAATCTTCTAAGAGGACCAAAGCTGAAGAAGAGAGTGTAGATGAAGCTGAGACAACTGTTGAACGTGCAGGATCATCTTCTGCCCACAAGAAAGAAGTAAAGAAGAAGAGAACAACAGTGGAAAGTGAAGTCCAGTCTCAATCTGCTACTTTCAGGATGGCCTACAACAAACTGGTGAAAATTGTTTTCTAAGAGTATAAACAATTATGGTAGATTGTCTTTTTGTTCTTTGTAGAATATTGTTTTTAAGTAAAAGATTTTTTGAAAACTCTTACAATATTAGTTTTTTTAGTTGTGTTTGGAATATTATAAAAAATGTTTTCAAGATGTACTAGTTACACCAAAAATGAAATTTTTTTAAAAATAGCACCTGAAAATTTCATAAGGAAAAAAGACATGCAATAAGATCTATTTACTTTATCACTTTAACTATTGAAGAACATAATTAAACACTAGTACTGAGTGTTTTTATTTTGTTAAAGCCCGTGCGAAGCCAAGAAGAATCACTTTTGGAGTACTACAAGAAATATTTCGGTGAATGGACCTTGTCAGAATTGTCATCGGAAGCTAAGGACGAGCTTTACCTTAGACTGCTCATCCAATACAGAGGAGAAACTCCAGAAGAGTATATCAAGAGAGTCGACTACCTATTTGATGAAGTTTACCCTGAGTTTGATATCCGTACTGATGAGACATTCGCCAACCTGCTAACTCACTACTATAGGTAACAATAAAATAGTACACTTATGAGTTATCTAAAACCAGGAAGCCTTCTATTGAACTGTATGTGGACTCCCACTATGTTTTATCCCACATTAATATCAACCTTTTACTCTTTTTTCACATCATTTGTCAATTTTATAATGTTTAGGAATTAATCTCACTAAAAACCACATATTTATAGCAATCTATATGTTTTAACTATCTATGTTTCATTTATACTACAGAGTTTCAACCTTTTGACGTTTTTTAATTATTAATTTCATTTTATGATTTGCCTAGTGATAAAATTGTAATACAGCGTGTGATTATATTCCTATTATAGTCTACTACATTTCATCAAGTAGGATAAAAATTAAGTAAAGGCTGATAAAATTGAGTTTAGAAAACACACACAAGTTTGAAATATAGTGTGGAAGAAAGAAACAAATAATGCAATGTACCTAAAATATTCGTCTCCTTATAATATTATGTTTGTCACAGAACCAAGTACAGCCGTTGTAAAACTGAGACAGTGGAAGAGTGGTATACTAGAGTACTAAAGAAACAGATTGGAGAATCAGCTGAACAATATTTACGAAGAATAACTTGTCTCAAAACAGCACTAACTGAAGTAGAGTGGTCCAAAATCACCATTGATGAAAACTCTTCCGAAGGCTATACTCTTGTTTCAAGAGGATCATCCTCAACCACGGTAACTTATATTTAAATTTATTTTATCTGCCTAATTTCATGATCAATGAAGCAGAAAACCCCTTTTTATTTTGTTTTAATTATCTCTTCACACAATGACTTTAATATCACTTATCTAAAGGAGTGAAAAAAATTTTAAGCTGTTTCGGGTTACCTAACCAAACACCAGGTAAGAAATTCCAGGCGAGGCTTAAACACTTCTTAAAACTATTGTGTATAATACAGACTTTGGCAAACTTTATTATAAACACTAAATTTATTTTCTATTCATAACTTGGTTTAATTTAACCTTTTTGACTTGACTGACACCACTATTTGATTTATTGCTTGAATAAAACTGAATTTGCTTTTTATTATCGATAACTATAAGTGAAAATTTATGAAATGTCTATTTCGATGTTATGATTTTTCATAGGCTCTTTATGACAATAAATTATAATATATCTACTTACAAAATTTCAATCTTCTAAAGTTGAAATCAAGCAAAATAATATACAAAAAGCACAGAAATGTTTAACGCGGTTAACCTTAAAGAACAATATTTTATGACTGACAATGACAACTGTAACAGTATATATAAGAAAATAGCCATTTAAAAATATTTTTGCGATTTATTTGTAAACCATCTAAACATAAAATGGATGTGAGGTAGATTGAAATATTTTTCATGTTTTGCCTGCTTTAGGGAAAATCTAGAAAAAACGATCATTGCAAAAATGGAAGAAATAGTGAGGAAAAGAAACAAAAACATGAAGAAAATTTAAGAAAAAGAGAAAATAGGAGGAGAGAACACAAACAAAATGTTGAAAAAGTTGAAAAAAGAAAACATGAACATGAAGAAAATGTGAAAAAAGTGAATAGGAGGCAAAGGGAACATGAAGAAAATGTTAGGGAAATACAGAAAAGGAGAGAAGAACACAACATAAATGTAGAAAAGATCAATGAAAGAAATGAACAACATGAAAACAATGTTAGGGAAATTGAGAGAAGACAACAAGAACATGATGAAAATGTTAAGAAAATAGAAAAAAGAAAACAGGAACATGATGAAAATGTTAAGGAAATAGAGAGAAGAAAACAAGAACATGACAAAAATGTACAAAAGATTAATGAGAGAAATAAGCAACATGATGAAAATGTTAAGGAAATAGAGAGAAGGAACAAACAACACGAGGAAAATGTAAGAAAATGGATTAAAGCAAATTATCGTAGGAAAAGTGGGGAAAATATAGAAGAATATTACAAGAGAATCTGTACAAATAATGTTAAAAATGAAGAAGAATATATAGAAAGGATCACATCTGTCCGTAGTTTGTTTTCTGACTTAGATTTGTGGTATGATGAAAAGTACTTAAGTGAAACAAAATATTACTACACTTTAGTATATTCTAAGAAAGATATTGAAACTGAAGAAGAATACTTCAAGCGATTACTGACAAAAGAATCATATGAATCAGAAGAGAACTTCGCCAAGAGAGTAAATATATTACGTTTGCTCTTTCCTTCACTGACTGTCTGGTACGACAAAGAGTACTACGATACATTAACAAAAAAATTTTACGAGGCATTGTATAGGAAGAAAGAAACTGAAACAATTGATGCTTATCTGAATAGAGTTTACACAAAATACTGTGGAGAGAGCGAGGTTGAGTTTTGGAAAAGAGTTCTGCTTATTCAGGAGACTTTCCCAGAATATGACTATTGGTACCAGAAAGAGTATCTACACAAACTTGAGATTTTCAAAATTGTTAAAGAAGCAACAAGTGAATATGAGTTAGAAGAACTGTTGTATTCTGAGGATGAAGACGAACAAATTTTAAAAGCCAAATTACAATGTTTGAGAAAATTGTTTGATTCATCATACACCAGAAATGAAGAGTACTCAAAGGTAAAACTCGTATACCTATTTATATTTCAGATAATAATCTAGTTTGTTCAGAGTTCAAACAAAGAAATGTAAACATGTATTAATACCAATCTGTAATAACATCTTACTCCCAGAAGAGATAATTTTTTTTAAAATAAATTAAAACCAACTCAATTTATTAATTATGAATGATATAAATTAATACTACACAGTAAATAAAAACCTTTTAGAAAATCTCACAGATTGTTGAGGAGATGAAGGAAACAGCACTCTACATGATACAAGGTCTAAGGAATGTGGTGTTTACAATATCCTAGTACCAACCAAAATAAGAAACTTGACTAGCCAACAACTGTTTTAAAGTGTTTATCTTAATTATAACTATATATTTTTGAAGCCAATTTGGTATTAATATTTGAATTTTTATTAAATATTACAGTTTTATGAGCCAAAGTAATATAAAACTAAAACCCTTTTATGAATACATAAAAGCTAGGAATAATTTGCCTGATACATCTTCATATAGATCCAGATCAGTAGATGTAAGCATGCAGAAAGTTGGAATGAAACAAAATTATTTGAAGAAGCCAATGTTAATCCAGGTTTGGTTTGGATAATTGATTCAAAATTAATTTTAAAACCTTGTTTCTTTTCTACTGTATATCTCTTGTTATTTTCTAATAATAAAAAATAATGTCATGCTTTTGGGAATTCTAAAAACAAATAATAACATCCTTTAAAATTATAAATAAATTTGTTTTGTAAAATACACTTAGTCAGCAGGCAATTTTAATTTATAACTAATTTAAATTATATGTATTTAGTGATTTTCTATTTGAATCTTAATAAAAATAATGAGAACTCGTCAACAAATGCAGTCAATAATTACTAAACAAACATGATTAATTATTAAGTCTAATAAAAAAGCTCTTTGTCTACTGCACTTTGTACTTGCATAGTATTATACTTTATAAATTTCTTTTCCTTGTAATTTTGTTGATCTTTTAACCATTCCCTATTGATGTAACCCCTGATAACTAACCTAATATTAAGTAGTGTTAATCATTTCAAAATCTTGTTTCTATAATCTATCCTTCTTTTTCAGAAATCTGTTACAAAATCTCTAACTGAAGAGGAAATTAAGAAAGTTTACTTCAAATTAGATAGTGAAGATGTCACTACGTATGTCAGTAGAATAAGTACAGAAATTTCAAAAATTAAAACTACCAAGGAATACATTGATATTTTAACAGCTATCCATAAAAAATACCCTGAACTTCCACTTTGGTATGAGACCAAATATTTTGATCTTGTTAAAAATTACTATGAAACTTCATATGCCAAAAGCTCAGTTGAAACTGAAGAGGACTATTTAAAGCGTATTGTGACGAAA
This sequence comes from Stictocephala bisonia, assembly GCA_035578905.1. NCBI lineage: Eukaryota > Metazoa > Arthropoda > Insecta > Hemiptera > Membracidae > Stictocephala > Stictocephala bisonia. Next base: position 116,984 of record JAQJVL010000913.1, on the reverse strand, counting down.
GAGTCTTATGAAACTGACGAAGATTACATTAAGAGGATTGAAATTTTGCAGAAAATTTACCCGACCTTGACTGTTTGGTCAAGTGAAGATTACTATGAAAAATACTTCAAAGCATTCTACCTAAACGTTTATAAGAAACTCAGCTGTGAAGATGAGGAAACATACTACAAAAGACTCATTTCCAAATTTGATGAGGAGTCCGACTTTGCTTTCATAACTCGATTGAACCTTATCAAGAGGACATACCCTGATCTTGATCTGTGGTACGACACAAAATACTTTGATCTAGTTAAGAAATACTACCTGTCTTTCTATGAAAAGAAAGCTATTGAAAAGGAAGAAGATTACTACAAGCGTGTTTTGGTCAAAGAACCTTACGAAACTGACGAGATTTTTGTTAAGAGACTAAAGGTTTTGCTGGAGCTATACCCTACCTTGTCAGTTTGGTCGAGTGATAAGTATTACGTTACATACACTAAACATTTCTACCAGTCATTATACAAGAAGTTAAGCAGTGAAGATGATGAAACTTACTATTCTAGAATTATTACCCAGTTTGATGATGAATCAGACATAAGTTACGTTGAGAGATTGTCTCTTCTCAAGAGAACATATCCTGACCTGGATCTCTGGTACAACACTAAGTACATTAAACTTGTGAAGAAGTACTACACTATTCATTACACTAAAACAGCAGCTGAGACAGAGGAAGAGTATGTCAAGCGTGTTTTAACAAAGGAATCCTGTGAAACTGACAATACATATGTAAAGAGAATACAAATCATACAAGATATTTTCCCTACTATTTCTCTATGGTCTGAGGAAAAGTACTACAAGCCTTACCTTAAGGAATGCTACCAGATCCTCTACAAGAAACAAGACACTGAAGAGAAAGACAAATATTTCTCCAGGGTTGTTACCAGGTTGGAAGGGGAGAGTGATGCTACTTACGTAGCTCGTTTGGCTCTTATTCAAAGGACATACAGATGTTTACCCTTGTGGTACAGCGAAAAATACTACAGCTTGGTAAAAAATTACTACATCTTAAGGTATGCTCAACTTGACGGTGAGACTGACGATGTATACATCAAACGCCTGGTTGCAAAGGAGAAGGGTGACTCGACAGACAGCATCTATGGCAAGAGGATTCATTTGATTCACTTGGCAACAGTATCAAGCTCTGTGTGGTACAATGAGATATACTATGAAAACTTCCTCAAGAGTTACTATGCATCTTATTACAAGAAGGGCGATGATGAGAAATGCGCTATCTGGCTGAAGAGGGTAATAACAGTTCTTCCTGGAGAATGTGAAAGTAATGCAGTCAAGAGAATCGCTTTCATCAAGAAGTGTACCGACTACAGTTGCTGGACCCTAGATATCCTGAGTGAGATTGAGAGCGACTTCTCTGCATCGTACATAACTCTAATCAAGGAGACATTCTTCCATGTTGTTGAATGCTACAGTTCATCTTCTTCTTCCTCATCTAAATCAAGCTCTTCATCAGAAAGCGAGGAGGAGGAAGTACTTGAAGTCTCGCGAGGATAATAAGGTAACTCTTTAATGTATTAATTCTAATAATATAAAATGCACTTTTATAATTTAAACATTTCTTTAAAATCCAGAGTAAGGAAGCAATTATGTCAAGTAAACTGTCTTTTGTCCTAGCAATAAATGTAGTCACTAAAGGAAATAAATTTACTTTTTCTTATTTTTCTCTAAGCTAGATTTAATACTTGGCTGTTGCCAGATATTGCTTGCTTTGAACATTTACTAAATTGTCATCTTTTCTGTTCAACTCATATTATATCAATGTCTACTTGTCAATAAACGTAGTGAGAGACTTCTACTTTTGAAAAATCAAAATATTACAAAGTAATAAATAATTAATATATTTTGCAGCTAACTTGTTGCAATAATAACTTAAAATTATTTAAAAAATTACAAAACACTGCTTTATATAATATCAGGAACTTGCTTCAAAAAATTTATTTTTGCAGTTTTTATTACACAGAATAAGGTTTTGTTTATAATAGTTGTATATGAAGTCATTGAAGAAACTAGCTTTAGGGCTAAAACCCCAATTTAATCTCTATATAATTAGAACACAAAATTATGTTTCAGAAAACCTGTTTATTCTCTTGTTTATACAGTATATACAAAAGAATTCTCACAATTAAATTCAAGGCCCTCAAAGCAGTTATGTTTTTTGCTAATTCCGTATTCATCTTTTTTCCAGATCTAAGTAAAAATATGGGTCTTTGTCTTATATTGCCATATTTATAATACTTAAAAATGGTAGACTAATTCACATTTACAGTTGAAACTAAAGACCTCAATATTGCTAAACCATCAAATCTACCCTTTTTATAACCGAATATAGCAATTGATTAAATCAACCCCTGACGTGAATGCTTGAAAATAACATCCTTATAATGTAATAATTGATTTTAAAATGTCTTAATTAAATGTATCAATTTGTTATGGCAGTTTATTAAATTCTGTCATTCTTGCTTAAGATATCAACTATTAAATTGTACTTTATTTAAATTTCCTTGTATCCAATTAATTACTATTTGATATCTTCTTAGATTTTAGAACTTTTGGTAAGCTTATTATAACTTATTCAACAAACTGTTCATTGTTTCAGGTTTAAATTCTCCAATGTCGTGATTAAAGTTACACACCAACTCCTATAATTATGATTATTTTTTGAGCAATAAAGAAAATTTATGAGCATGTATTTGACCACTCTGTGTTAAAATCCTTAACATCCATTGTATGTATAAGTATTGGGTGATTATTTAATTAATTATAAAAAGTACTAGACATTTTCTCTTTGGCGTTCATCATTTTGATCATTGCAGATCTTAACTGTTTACTCACAATGCAAAGAATACATAAAAATGCTGTTGGATATCTATTTCAAATGAGTCATTTGTACTCATTCTTCAAGACTAAATACATAATAAAAGAATATGTTTTAAACCAATATTCTTTAACTTGACTGTAATAGCACTTACTAAATATTCATGCTCAGAGAGCAAAACTTGTGTGTCAGAATCTACACTAGACTAAATTCAAATGAAAAGAATATTTGCAAGAAAACCCGCTTCATTTTCTTGAGTATTTTTAACTTTATCATTATTCAACAATGGATAGAACAGTAATCATAGATGTAATTTTAAATGATTGATTTACATGTATATATATTTTAATTTGTACAATTTTTGTCGCCATTCTTATAAATTCTATACACTTATATAGGCTACTTAATATACAGTTATGAATAAAGAAATATCAAATTGAATTATATTATCAATACATTTACATCAGATACAGTAGAAAAATAATTAATTTAAGTTAGATACATTATTCATTGGTGGTTGAGTTCAAAAAAGGTTTTCTATTTGTATTACAGAATGCATATAGCTGTGTATGTGACTTTCTCATTATGGGTTATGACAAGGTGAAGAACACAGGGTTAAATTATTCCTGAAAACATTAAAATGACAGCCGAGTTGATTTGATTGGGAAAAAATGACAGCTGATTGATAGTTTTTTTTAAATATATGGTATGGCAGGTTTATTTTTGTTCAAAAAATTGTAATTGTTTAACTAAGCACTATTCAAAGAAATAATATTATCCGCCATTTTTCCTTTTTAGCTAAGATAACAATTACGATTCACTCGCCTACATAATAATAGTGATCACTCTTTACTCAGTGGAAGTTTTTGTTTAGGAACATGGTTAGTCCTTCTATGAACAAACAAGCATCAAGAATGCAGCTGTACAGCTCCATACACACTACACTTGCAGGGCTCTTCCTTGTGTATATTGTTAAAACAACAGCACGTTCTTAGTATACATAAATAGGATTTCCATTCTATATTAAATATTGAGTCTCAAAATATGAGCTGTTTTTGCGGTCCATTGTGGAGAGCTACGGTAGTTCCATGTAAATTTTAATGCTGTTTAAACCAGCTTTTGTTGCGGGCCTCACTAACAAATTTACTAGCACAAAAATTCCTATTAGATGGAATATCAATTTGTATGTATATATATATATATATATATATATATATATATATACACACACACACAATCAAGGGTATAACTTACCAAAGATACTTAGATGTAGAATTTTTTGTGTTGCAGTTGTTTTAACTCCCGATATTTTAGCTGTTCATCATTAACAGCTAGAATTATGACTTCACTTTAGCATGACTGCGATTAATCATTTGCTAACATAAATAAAATATTGAATCTAAAAATTAATTTTATTGAGTTATGTGATCGTATCACATGTGAAAATTCAAACAATTCACAAGAGTTTTTTTATTATATCCCATAGAGGAGCGTAGTAACACCAATGAACAGAACATAGCTATATTCCGATAGATGTTAAACCAAGAGACATAACTTACATAAATAATCATACATCTTTTTCTTAAAACAGCCATTATTTTTTTCAATAAAATACCTTTAGTATGGAAAGTTTCCAACATTAAATTCTTTTTCACTACACTACTATGAATTCAGCTGTTTTCTTTATATGTTTACAACCTGCGAAACATCATATTTTCAACAGCTGTCTATTGTTTACTACCGAAAGTAACATTGTTTACAACCGAAAATTTTCCACAGTCAACAACACCTGTTTTTATTCCGTAGTGTAGTGAAAAGTATCGTTCAAAACTCGAGTGAGTGTTTTGTATGTTCTTGACCATTTGAAGTGCTTGACAAGTCTCGCACTTCAAACATATGGTCTCGAACATGCAAAACCCCACTTTCCACTCTTGTTATGAAATATACTATTTCAAAGTTATTCATAAAAGAGTATGTGCTTGTAAATGAAACATAGACATACGACGATTTTAAAACAGATTTACGAGAAAATTTGAAACTATAATTATTATTTCCTTACCTTGATAATATCTTAGTAGTTTTACGGCTCTCGTCAATTGACAAGCGTTATAACATTATGATTTGTTTTATTAGTAAAATAAATAAAACATTTCATATCAATTCTAAAACTGATCTTAAAAGTATTTATGTAAATGTTAAGAGGAAGAAACAAGAGTTATGACATTACCAAATTATTATATCAAAACCTTGTGTTTTAGAGTTGTTGAACTGATCACGTACATATATTAACCATATAAAATTAATCGTTATAACAAAACTAAGTTATGGATTACACAATTTGGACAGGCAGCTTAATAGCGTAAACTTTGCATTTCAATAAGTGCAGTAATTTAATTTTAAAAAAAATCATTCTTTGCTAGCCAACTTATGCTTTCTGAGGCGACAGTTAAATTAAACATCAAATCTCCTTCAATTTTCGAATCTAAGTTTGTTTCCAAGTCTTAATTTTGTTAGAAAAGAAGTATCAAAGAAATGTGACAATATCAAAGTACAAAAGCAGTACATGTTACTTAATTTTTACAATTAAATTTTGTTGTTACAGTTAATTTATTCTTAGGATAATTTCTTAATTTTCGACACTGAACAATGAACAATAAAAAACAGAAATCTGTAAATGGGGGAGTATTTCTGGAATATTTAACTAGGTAAATTAAAATTTGAACTTTCAATGTTTTTACCATAGCCTGATGGTTAGCAATGGCCTATTCCATGTTGTCAAGTCATATCGTTTAACTGTTAGGGGAATAAACACATTTCTATAATGATTCATTTATACTGCAGAAGTAAGCTATGACAGTTATAGCTCAAGTTGTTACGTTAGAGCACTGTCAGAAGATTTGGATTTTGGCTGTCCGTTCAGTTTATATCCAATTTTTGCTGTATTTGTGACAGAAGCAAGATAATATATGCAGTTTTAAAAACAAACCCTTACTCACCACAGGCCAACAAGTAAAATACTGGCATTAGGCTCAGATTAAGGTTTTAACTTTGGATATTGCACTCTACAATCCAAGTCATAACGACTGAGCCGCTTATACAGTAGACCCTTATGAGGTACACAGTATAACTACACGTCACTACAATTGGACCGGACAGTAAGCAACTTGCGTGTTTGCGCATGTGGAGTTCCAGCAGTAGAGGGGAACCTTTGCACCACTGAGCTGCCTTACTTCATATACGTGACTAACTTCTGCCTTCCTTAACAGTGCTTAGTTTAAAAAATGACTAATTAACTGTACACGTTTGTTTAATTTTTATTTATATTATTATTCATTGTTATTGCTATTATTAATTAACATATGAATACTAAATAATGACCTAATCGTTCTAAGCTTGATTTGTTGGTTTTAATCAAACCAATGTGCACTGCTGCTAATTGCTAATGCTAACTGCTCATAATGGCGAGGCTTACTATTGTGCTACCAGCACGCAGCCTTTCGTTTTCCTGTTGCTGTGAAAAATTTTCAATGGAATTAGACAATGGGGGAAGAGTAGATCTCTGTCTCACTTCCATCTCTCAGTGCATCTCAATTGCACAAGTGTGTTCAGTAGGTCCTTTTCTAAACTATATCACCCAATGAAATTCAGTACAGTAGGTGCAGATTGTCACAAGATCAATCTGAATGAGCACAGTAACTATAACTGGTTTCAAATTGTATTCATCAACTTAACTTTAAAATTGATTTTGAATAACTTTTATCATTGGCCTATTTTATGTCTAACAACAATTACTTGAGAAATCATTTTGATTTTCTCCTCCTGAAACTCAAGTTTTTGTCATGAATTCTTATGACAATAATGACCTCATGATGTTCCAAGATCTTCATTACTCCTTAGAGTTGATTACCGTTAGATTCTCAAGTACATACACATACAGTGGTACTCACCCGACCACCCACCCAAACACTTACAGTGATACTGACCCACCCGCACACGTACAATATTACTGACCCACCCACCCACGTACAATATTACTGACTAATTACTGACAATAACACTGTACGTGTATGGTTGGGCGGGTGAGTCAATAACACTGTACGTGTATAGTTGAGTGGGTGGGTCAATAACACTGTACGTGTATGGGTGGGCGGATGGCACAATAACACTGTACGTGTATGAGTGGGCGGGTGGGTCAATAACACTGTACATGTATGGTTGAGTGGGTGGGACAATAACACTTTACGTGTATGGGTGGATGGGACAATAACACTGTACTTTTACAGGTGGTCGTATTGAATGGTATTAACGTGAACTTAGTTTTCTAAAATATATCTTGTAAAAAATTAGTAAGCATTTTAAAGGAAAGTTATCATATTTATTCTATAAAGAAATGTATACAAATTATTCCATAATATTTGTTAAAACACAGATATATTATTAATGTTAAAAGTCAATGTTTTTCACTTTTATTGTTTTATTTTATTATTATTTATATTTATTTTATTATTTTATTTTTATGATTCTTCTATAAAATTACAATGACAAGCTGAAAAAGTAAATGTCCCGAAAAAGTTGAGAGCCTCTGCTATAGGCTATTGAAATTTCAAGCAAGTTGACTTAGAAAAGCTTCCACTTAGCTACTTTACTAAGATTTGGATGAGGTATTGCTCTTTTTGAATGAATATAGGATATTCACGATTCAGAAATATTGTAATATGATGTGTAACGGCCAATAATTTGTACTAAGATTGTAGCTAATCAATTGTATCACTCAACATTATCAGTAGACAAGTGATTTGTGAAGGGCTAAAGCTGCTAGACAGCACTATAGTATGAATAATTGCTTTGAATATAAATTTGAGGCTGCATTTTATAACCTTTTAAACGATTCCTTTAAATATTTTGTAAAACAGACTTTCTGTTTGGATCTAATTAAGAAATTGAAAATGTCAAGAATGCCCATGGAGATTTACTTTCATTATAGAATCAACAGAATTAATATTTTGTGTTATTAAATTAGATTATTCATTCCTAACTGATTTATTTAACTTAATTTTCATTAAATTATTTTATATTTTAAAATGAGGGAAAATTTATTTGCTGTATGTTCAAATTGATTATATTGAAATACTGTTTAATACTCCACAATAAAATGTACTATGTCAAATCTACTGTCAGCGCAGAAATGATGTGTGCCAGAATTTGAAGATTGTTTACTAAGAAACTAAAAGGCATATGAAAAATACAATTACTGTACACCATTGCTTTCATCAATAATTGGTACGTTATGAAATAAGCAATTTACAATTTTATTTTATTTAAGTTTTAATAATTTTTATCCTGATTGAAACAAAAAGGTACCAGATTTTTAACTGTGCATCAACTTAACACGTTTATTTCTCAAAAACGCATTGATATATCTAATTTATATTTTATTGCATAGTTGACAGGAATGTTTTCTAAGTTTTATAAATTTTAGAATTTTACTTATCAATAAAAAAAAATGTTGTGATCAGTTTATGAAACAACTCTTTCTTGGCTCCTAGAGGCTGAACAATTAATTATTTGGTCATGTTTTAATCCTTGTAAAATGTAAAGTTATGATCAATTACTTTATTCGTAATTAAAAGTCATGTATCATAACTACACATAAAGATTATGTGACCAAGTAAATAATTTTAGGGCCTCTAGAAGCCAAGATAATGTTGTTTCAAGAAATTGATAAGAACTTACCAAAGTTATAGTACTGAAATTTCATTAATGGGCCTTTGAGTAATAGACGGCACATTAAAAACTAGTCAAAATTCCAGGAATTTTGTTGTTCCAACTGGGATGAAAATTATTAAAACTAATATTACAATTTCAAAATCCATGTCATAACACACAAATAAACAGAGGAAAAAATAATATTGGATTTTTTATAGGCCTCTTCGTTTCTTTAATAATCAACCTTCGAACTCGAATACACATAATTTCTGTGCAGACAGAAGGAGGTGGATAGGAGTTTTGGAATCAGCAAAAACTGCATCTTCTGCTTTAGTAGAGTCCCATATCAGATTTGGACTAACTGTACGAGGAGGAGCATCTGCGGCCATTCTAATGTACTGGTCTTTCAGAAAACAGCATTTTATGTTAAAACACTATCCTCTATCAATCCTTAGCCCTTGAGAGAGCTGCAGAGAAGCTTTAAACCACTAAAGCCTGCTATTGTAGGACTTTGCATCTATGCAATTGACATATACACTAAACAGCAAGACCTGCCAAAAAATGAGGACTTTCACTCGTATTACAGGAGAGCATCACACTACAGTCTCACTACCCACCACACAATCTAGTTCAGAAAAAACCTTTATTTTGCTGCATAATCATCAATTCTCACTGAATCTAAAGAATACGAGGGGAAACGTTTTGAAGATACACGTCTGAAACTGGATTGTGAGCAGATCTGTTTACTCAATCAAGGAGTTATTTGATCTATTATCAAGAAATATCTAATAAACATTAAATTTTATAATCACATTTCTTATAGAAGTTGCAAATAAAGATAATTGAAATAATCATCATCATGTTACCTGAAATGTAAGATTTTCTACAAAACATATTATGTTCCTATATTGTTTTATGGAGTGGAGTCATGAGTTATGGAACAGAGGGGTAGGAATATAATACAGGATTGTGCAATGTTATTTTTAAGGATTTGTGAGGGAGTGACCAGAATATATAGAATAAGGAATGAAGTAATTAGAAGGAGAGATGGGGAGACGCCATTATTAGATCAAATATAGAGGGATTAACTGATGTGGTTCAGGCTTGTGAAAAGGATGGGGAATATAAGGTGTGAAGAAGGGTCCAGACGATGGAAATAGGAGGGAAGGGGACTGAGAGGAAGATCGAGGTATTGATGGCTGGAGGGAGCAAAGGAAGATATTGAGAGAAGAGAAGACAGGGTGAGCCTAGTAGAAGAGGAAAGATAGAAGAAGTTCGAGAGGTCTCTGTGATTAGAAACTATTAAGAACATGTTATGTAACAATTATTATTTTATATGTAAAATTATGCAAAAGGTTGAGTAATAGAAGGCCTGACTCAAAGTTGTTTATCATTTTATTTTAAAGTTTTCGACCTTATCACCAGTGAAGAAGTTAACGGTTCTTGAAGTCTTAGGAATTTCACAAAGTTAAGGTTTCTCAAAAACCCTTAGGATGCATTATTTTTTTGTTATTCATTATTAAGATGCGGATCGTCAAGATATGGGCGAATAAATGTGATGAGAGTGAATGAACAAGTGTAGTCATTATTATTAACTAAAGTCGACTGTTCCTAAGAAAGAGCTATTTATTAATAGCCCACTAGCCAGGGCAACTAAGGAAACTACAGCTTTATGGAATCCGAACCACTTAGTGTTGGTCTGATTTTCAGCTAACTGACAGGTCTGACACTCAGTTCTCTTCCCTACATCTGAAACTTTACAACCATCCAACATGGACATCCCAGACATCTTTCACAATGTCCACCATTGAGCAGATGCTGTGTCAGTATTAAGAGGACCAAGCATAAAAAAAAATTGTTTTTGTTTTTTAAGTTTTGGCCAATGTTTAACTCTTAAAACTGCAACGTGCGGAAGCCCGCACTATTCTGTCTATAGTGGAAACTGCAGATTCTCGCACTATTCGCACCACCTCACACAACTGTTATTGTATTATATATATATTGTGTTAGCAACAGTTTTGTTAATTTTTTTAAATTGTAAATGACTTATGTATAAACTGTGCGGTTTGCACATTACGATTGTCTCCCTCGAACAGCTCAGACTTCCTCTCTGTGTTTCATTTAGTTTTGGTGTCTTTGTATTCGTTATCATTGTTCCGTGATTTCTTTTCTGTGTTCCTTGGTGTCTGCAGCTAGACTGCCATTCTTACTTCGCTGCTCCCAAGTTATGTATTGTGGCTAGATTACTTTAGCCCGGCTCGGAGTGTGATGGACGGGCACCTACAAAGCTTCTGACTGCTGTTTCCTGGAGGCACAGTGCGGTACGGGCTGGGACTAGCCTCTATTCTAAATCCCAGAGGGGCAACCATTTCTTCATCCTTTCCGCGTTGTCCATCCAACAGCCTCCGGGGATGAAGACATCGACCAGGGTGTCTACACAATTTTCCCTGACTCGCAATTAAAAAAAAATGCACTATAGTTTAAATTTGTTGTATTTTAAGCATTACATTAAAATGATTATTCTGGACATATTAATCTTGCTATTAAACAATGTAAATAAACATTATAAAAGAAAGAAACAAGAAAGCCCAGCCTCCTCCATACCCATAGCTGGCCTAGTTATCTCTCCTTTTCTTTTTGCCTCCTTTTTATACTAACATTTTATTGAAAATACAAGAAGCTACATTGCTAATATTTTCATTATGAACAATTACAAAAAGGAAACATATAAGTAAATATATATGAATATTTATTATTCATGTGTAAGAGTTTCACAAAATTAATCTTACTAATGAAGAAAAATTACATTTAAATACTTATTTCAACGCTGGAGAATATATAGGCCTTGATTGTACACCTACAATAGAAATTCCATCTAATAGGAATATTTGTGCCAGTAATTTTGTTGGCTAGTGAGGCCCGCAACAACTGCGTTAAACTGCATTACATTTACATGGAACTACACTAGCGCTCCACAACATCACAAAAACAACTGATGTTTTGAGACTCAAAATTTAATATTGAATGGTTAACCTAGTGGGTATAAAACCAATGATATAATGCACTATTAACACCAATTTTATTAATTGTATAACATAACTAGACAAATGTAACGTTAGTTGAGGTTATGGCCGACTAAAGAATAAAACAATCCCATCAAATCCATCACTGGGGCAGATTTCCCTGACTTTCCAGAATTGCAGGTGACCCACACTCAGTTTTTTTATACGGCCCTTCTGGCCTCCACTATGAACCTTTAGTGAAGAACGTCTACCAGTGCACCTGTGAAAAGACTTGTTTTTTGTTCCTGAAATGTTTACCTTTTTACGAGAAATTATATTTAGATTTTATTTTGTTTGGTTTATATTTTTTTGGGGCGGTGATTTTAAGTTTCTTTTAAAGAACGGGCTTTTCAGGTAATTCTTCACTTTTGTGGGAACAACAGTGTAAAATATTAACAGCACTTTTAGCCTTAGGAGTGAGATCTTCAGAAAACCAACAGAACCTACTCCATGATCACAAGAAAAATTTCACTCAGATGTCAATGCAGTAAATCAACTTCTTCATCGGAAAGGAAGGTAATCCAGAATAGAAATATCAACCATTATTTCAGATTGTAGGAGATGTGGTAAAAGAAACATACAGACCAAGGTATTTGTCCAGCAATAGGAAAATTATGTAATTTCTGTTTAAAGCCAAATCAATTTTCAAATGTTTACAGGAAACATAAAAGTAAACAAACTCATAAAATAGTTTGCGAGGATAACTTACACAATAAAGAGGTAGGTAGTGAAATCAATAGTCTTTTCATTGTGGATTCAGTAAGCAAAAAGCCTCCTTGGTTTAAGGAAATTTTGATAAATGGTTTTAAATTGAAACTAAAGTTAGACAGTGGAGCTGATGTAAACAAGTATTGGTACAAAATATGTTTTCCGAACTATGGGAAAGGGGGAAGATTGCCCAAATATTGCCTCAGCCAAGGTCATACCTCGTCCAGATGAGAAATGAAGTAGAACAGCAAAGGATCGCAGTTCACTTAAGAAAGCTGAAATAAAGTTTGGATTTAAGAGGGAGATGTTAGTAATAATATTTACAAATCATATGTTTGTTGTCATTGTTACAATATTTATTATATTCAGTGGTTATATTGCAGAGTCAATTAAAAATGCCTTGTTAATATGTTCCTTGATTTTATTTACATACTTTTTAAAACATTAGCTACCTGTTATATTGTTAAATTTTCAAAGACCAATTAAATACAGACAAACTTGAATGGACGCATAATTATTTAAACATTCTTAACTGTAAAAATCCGATTGTGGTATATTTATGCGTTGAGTAAAGCAAACTTAACTAAAATGCAAGCAAACGAACATTAACGCATGCCTAGTGATCGTTTGAATACAAATGGTAAAGATCAGCCACTCTACTTTGAACTGCAGTCAGAATCACTGATGAAGGTTATGGCTGTACCTCATCCCCACCACAAGTAATATTCATATTGTGGCCTATGTCTTGTCATGGCAACCGATAAGCAAGGACAGCTTATAGCCTCATTCCAGTCTGGGCTACACTCGCGCTCCCTGGTGAACAAATACTAATTTTGCATTCTGTATAATTCAATGTTCACTGATAATTAACTATATAAAATACTAATTGATCAAATGATTTGATAAAGAATGTGAGGATAATGTCTCATATTACATGACCGTTATTTCTGTTTTCAAAGCGGAAAAACCTGGTAGGCCGGGTGGTACGAGCCGCTACTGGTTCCTTAGACCTAATAATGTAGGACACCTCAATAATATTTTAGCGTTCATATTCAACAATGATATTCATTTTCTATAAAATTTGTTTTATTTTATGAACTGGAAGTGTTTTCAATGTAGTATTGAAGTAACAATGGACTATTTTTTATTTAATATGTTAACAGAAAGATCAAAACAAAGGTAGGTATACGAAATGGAATACTGACAGATTTATCACAACACTTGCTGCAGAAAGTACTTCAATAGTGAATCAATTTGACAGTTTCATTCATGGAAAGCAAAAACAGATCAATAGCTTCATGAGCTAAAGGTTCTCAGTTCGATCCCAATCAGAGTCATAATACATTTTGAGAAGGATCAGCTGATAACCACCGGCTGTTCATTTGTCATTGGGCTATTAATTAATGACACTTTCTGAGGAATAGTCGGCCTTAGTTTGTAACAATGACTACATTCGCTCATCTACACTCATTCGAAATCCATTTTCGCCCATATCTTCACGATCGGCGTCTTATGAATAAATAAATAAAAGAGGACTATTTCCTTACTGATGTTGTATTTTGTAGAAACCTCAAAGGCTTTGGTTTTATTTTGTTAGTTAATTAGATTCATACAATTTTTTAGTGTGTTAATATCATTACTTTACCGTTATGCATGTTTCAGAATACAACAGACTTTCTCTTGACTAGCCACCTTTCAACCAGACATCGCTTTAAGCGGTCCCTTTTTTTACTAGTACGGCAAGAGCATCTGTGAAGTGTTGACCTTTAGTTCTTACAAATATAGTAATAAAGTTGTAACTAGTAAGTTATCTATGTTCAAATCATGAGCCTTTGTGATTAATTAGGTGTTTTGTGAATATACTTCCTATAGTAAGTACAACATAAATAATTCGTAACTATTCATTATAAATCCTCTTATTTTACACCCAAAACTTAGAAAACTGTAATGACTATGTAATTTTTAGGTTATGTCTTATATAAAAGGCAAAGCCCTGGCTGACTAACTCACTCATCACTAATTCTCCAACTTCTTATGAAGGTAGCGAGATGAAATGTTGTACACTGCTTCTTTAGATTTTAAATAGGACAACTAAAGTATTTTCATCTTGATAAATTACTCGTAAAGGGAAGAAACCACCCCTAAAAGATTGCTTCATAAGGATAACATTAGGTTTATTTTAGTAAATTATTAACAGCTGTTTTGTGAATAAATAAACATGTCTATTTTGAATGTCTGAATAATACTATTGATGTATTTTTAATATTATACTATGAGTTAATCTTCAGCTGTTAAACAAAAATAAATGATATAAACAAGTTTGAAATATAGGCTAAATAGGTGGCAAAGCAAGTAGTGCGAGTGAGATGCTGTAACTAAATTTTATGTTTTAATTTTACGCTATACAGTTAATCTACTATTTTTTGTACTGAAAAGTTACATGCCGAGGCTGAAGCCCGAGGTATATCAAACGCAGCGAACATTGGGGCTGGAACGTGAAGCATGCAGGTGTGTCCCCTAGTAAATATATAAATGTTGTGTTAGATAAATTGTACTGGAAGAGTTTTTGAGCACCTTGGTTTAACCAATCAATTCATTATAAAGTCAGGCCCCTGACCCTGAAGTGGTTGTTTAAGAGAGAATCTACTGTAATATCTTTTTTTTTTTTCCAAATTTGGTGAATGGAATTATTATACAGAAAATTCATTATTAAATTTTTGTATCAGATGCCAAAAATTCTTACAAAGACCACAAAAGCAGACTAGCTGCTCTTCTGGTGTAGTTAATCAGGCACCAACTGTTTATATGCTTCCTGGAGCCAAATGGCTGATGCCTCCTTCCAGCGATGATGGCCTGAATTGCAACACACTGCTTTGATAATAACAAAACAAAGTTAAGTGGCAGGTTTCTACAAAGACAGATGTGAAAAGCTAATGTGTGTTACAAAACAGCTCAACTGTAAAAGAGTAACCTTTTTGAACAGTATGCCTTTCAAATGAATGTTCCCTCCGGCAGTTTTCTGAATTGAACTAGGCTTGTATAAAGCATAATCTAACAATAAAATTATGAATATAAAAAATGGTCTTACAAAAACAAAACACAAAAATTATTTATTAATTTAATAGCAAATTATTTAGCTGTATAAAACATCATAATACAGCATAAAAGACAGATATATTCAAGATCAGTCGGAATAAAATTTAACTTTTATAAAAATCGCAAAATAAGTAGCCCTTTATTTCTGTATCCCTGGTAAATCACTCATACAACAATAATTTGTCAACCTGCATACATAAAAACAACAGCTTAGCTGTTCTCTTTGCAGTCATGGCTTATGTGGCCAGACTTTCCACATATGTAGCATACTTTTCCTCCCTCAGGACAATCTCGTGCCATGTGACCACTTTTGTTACAATTGTAACATGTGGAGTAGCTGCTGCGAGAGTTGGACTCAGGGCAGTTACGTGCAATGTGACCAGACTTGTTACAGTTGTAACATGAAGGATCATCTGAGCTCTGGGAGCAGTCTTTGGCGATATGTCCTACACCACTGCAGCGGTAGCATCTGTCCTCTTCCTTGCATTCTCGGGCAATGTGACCAAAGCCGTGGCACTTGTAGCATTTCTCTCTGCCCCTGGACCCTCCGCCTTGGCCGCCTTGCATAGAACAGTCTCGTGCGAAGTGTCCAGTGCGGTTGCACCTGTAGCATACACTAGAGCTCATTCTCCTTCCACCAACTCCTCTCCACCACTCCTTCAACAAGAACAATTTCTCTAACAAAAATTACTTCAATTCTTACTAGAATCTGTTTGAACAATGCTACGGTTTGTCGAGTAATGTTAGTGGCTTTATGAATATCTTTAACTCTAGAACTGCTGCAATTTTACATTTCCAAAATATGACTGTGGTTTTGTGCATGTTGCAAACCTTTTTTTAAAATTCCATAGAAAATATTAAATATGCATGAAATATATGCTAGTGTTTTCTTTTCTTTTCAAATTTTTTTTGTAAAAATCATTCTTGAATTTAAGTATTGTTATTTTAAAATAATCTTATTGTAGGAAGATTAGCAAAAAAAATGAAAGTTGAATAAAAATACTAAGTTTGAACACCCAAAATAAAAGTACACATTCTTTTTTTTTTTTTTTAAATAACTCAAAAATAGCCTAAGTATACTAAATTATATGGCAATCAGTAATGTATGTGATTTTCTTCAATGGGGAAAAGGAATTTTTTCCTTAACCCTAGATATTGAATACTAGGTGGGCCATTATGAACTCCTAACTGCAAAGTGCTTCTTTTCAATGCTTCGCAAGCTTTTTTTGTAAAAATCATAAAAAATACTAAATATGCTCCAAATGTCAATTTTATCATTTTGTTTTTCTTCCCAAGAACTGTACTTTCATATACTACCATCAAAACGTACAAAAAAAGTAAATAATTATTGTTTAGAAAAGATTGAAATTTTTTTAAAATTTTGTGCATCAATTATAACTTATAATTCTCCTTAGGAGCACTAAAAGATTTTTGTAAATAATTCCAAGATAGCCAAATTGTTTATTATTTTGTGCACTATAATAATATGTTGTTAGAGTTTATATAAACTAGTTTTTTTTTTTTTTTTACATAAAACGCAAAAATGAAAAAAAATGTGCATAGTTACAGTATGATCATTGTAGGTAATCAAATAGTATATGTAAATATTCTAAAAAATTACCATTGAATAGACAAGAAAAAGTTGTTTAGCAAAAATAGTCATATTGTACCCATATACAAAGCTTTATATTTTTAGTTTGTTGTGGAAAATAAACATTTTATCACGGAAACAATCTATAAATAATAGGTATGTATAATTTTTTGACTACACATACTTTATTAGTACAATCTATTAGCTACAAGAAAATGTAAAATATATGAATATATTCCAAAAAGTATAAAACTTTTAATACCAAAAGTCAGTGTGTGCAAATTGTGTAAACGGCTCTTGAAAAGTTGTGTATATTGTAATCATAGTAAAAATTATTAACATATTTTTAGGATTTTTTCTGAGAACAAAAACTGATAAAACAGATATTTCTGAATAGAAATATAAAAAATAATTATATTTGTGAAAAAAATAAAGTTTTGACGTAGGATAGTAATATACTATGTTATATTGTTGTCGATAAATAAAATAACAGCGTCATTTTGAGCGCACAAATAATACATTTTTTATCTTAGATTATTATGAGAACGATAAACTAATACAATATTTTTAAATGTCTTATTTGATCAAATTGGATAAAAAATAAATGTTTAGGCAAGAACCTAGATAGATATATACATGGTTGTAAAATTAAAATACTCTAAACAAATGAAATATTTTACTCACTCTTAGTTCTCCAGCCTTTCTTTTAGCCCTATATTGCATTATTTGTATGTATGATTGTTATTATTATGATTTTTAAGTGCCAGTGCTTTTATATAAATATAATGTAATGTTGATTGGTGGTGGAACATGTTTAACAATGCCTAAAACTTATTTCCTTTTATGCATTGTCACTTCCACTAAAATATGTTATACATGAACTACAATACACTTTTATTTCATTTCAATTCACTTCTCTTATTATGGTAAATACAAACGGTCAAGGGCATTGTGTATAAACAAAGATGGCTAAACGTAAACTGACGGCCGTTCTTCTATATCATCGTTGTCACGTGACCATTGCCAACATACAGCACGAAATTTCCTTATGACGGTACCAACCGACGCAAAATCTTTCAGGCTTGCCACCCAATTTTTTATTTGTTTATATCGCAATAAATAATTTATTTATTACTTAACTTTTTACAACGGCTTGTAACGCACCAATACTGGCTTTTGAAAGAACACGCAAACAAGGTTATACAAACACATTTTTTGTAAAACAACCAAACAACATTGCAATTTGCTTCATTGGCTAGAGTATTTCATTCATTGCAAACTGACAGTTTGTACACCTGATTCCAACTATTGGTTATTGTACAGTTATGCGATAAACATCGGCGATTTTTCCCACTCCCAACCCCCCGCCGGGATTGCACGTTTTAATTTTAATCCTACGTTTATAAAATTGTATAACAAAATTATTAAAAATATGAAATGTACAGAACAGAACATTTTGTGTCGATTGGTACCAAGTTTGTCACACTTACTTTATGATAAACATGTTTTATTGAGTTTTACAAAAGAGCATGTGACGTGCCTACTTTCGCGATCGCGTATACATTTGAAAATAGCACACGAAGCGCTAGAATTCGCAATCTAGGCTTTAAAAAGAAAACTATGAAAATGTTATATTTTTCATTTTAACAAAAGGCTGCACAAAAATTAATATTGTACTAGGAAACTAGTTTTAAATAGGGAAAATATATAACTTTTGCACCCTCTACTGAACTGTCCGCAGCAAAACGGCAGAATTTCATTTAACACCATAAGGAAATTTTGTGCTTAATTTGAAATGACACATTTGTACTTTATTTCAGTATATATAGCTTATAAAAACATTTTAAAATCTATATGAAAAATATGATAAAATCAATAAAACTAAAAAATTCATTTTCAGATGGCATTAGGTCTTTATTCTCTGTTTTATACAATGGCTGTACATTAAAAATTGTCAATCAATCGTGAAATAACTGCTACATAAGCTGTCTCTACAACTATCTTAAAACAACATAACAAAATAACAATTAGTGTTTAATTTAATTTTTTTTGTTATGTTTGGTAATTATGCTTTTTCGTTATGTTTGAAATTGCAGCCTCTTTCTCTTTACTTTTGTCATTATCAGAAATTGACAATAAATAAACACAGATGTATTATTTAAAATATTATTGTATTTGTAATGCTGCATTAATCTTTATTTTTTAATTTGAAGTACTTCTTACTCTGAACACGAATTTGAAAAATATTTTGGTATATGACGATTATTTCCAAAGATATATGACGGAAAAACTACTTTTACTGCAAATCGCAAATAGTGACCAATATATTTTTTTTTCAACAGAAGCCAAGGACCAAATTTTATGTTGCAATTTCATTTCAAAATTGAAAATCTCTAATTAAGTGAAGGATATATGTTAAAAGTTTCTTATGTTTGTGAATAGTGTTTTTCTAGATAAAAAATTGTAATTTTTTCGCAAAACCGGTTACATATTCGTGTTCATCTTAACAAAATACATTAAATAATTTTTTTTTCAAATTAAAAAAATCAACAAAATCAAGAATTTTGTGAAAAAAGTCTCTTTGGAAAATCAGCCACTTTTTCAACTTTAGCCACTTTGAAATCGTACATTTCAATTTTTTGAGGTGAGTAGAACCTGCTTAATTACCAAATCGTCAACTTACCTCATTAAAGTCAACATTATTTATTTTATATTTCAAAATGATTATTAATGATTTATACTTTTCAGGAGACCATTTTTTCCCAAAAACCTTTCTATACAATACCAGATAATCTCCTAAAAAAGTGAATATTTTTTTGAAAATATTTAGGCAATACACAAATCAGTTTTGATGGTGTCATTGCTGGTATAATCAGTGTATATTCACAATCAGCTTCAGTACGTGATTTGCTGCAAAATTTAATTTTTGCATGTTTGTACTTCTATAAGAGACTTGGAAAACAACTGATTATAATATCAAACAACACTTTATACTAAACTAATCTAACAAGATAGTTTCCACGTAATACCCACCTGCCCATAAACTTACAATGCCTACCACCCTCCCCTATACATGAACAGTGGTATTGGCCCGACAATACACATGCAGAGTGGTACTGGAATTACACTTATGGTGTACTGGCCTACCAACCCACTAATATCCGTATAATGGTATTGGCACTCTTGCCTGTACAGAGCTGATAACCAACCTCCCTATCATTCACTTATACTGGTGTTGACCCAACCACCCTCATACATGTACAGTGCTGGAGACTCAATCTTCCATACACGTTCAGTGAGACTCTCTTTGCCCTTTGACAGCAGTTATGACCAACATGCTTATCTTCATTTTCATTATAAATACTTGTGATTTTCTAAAGGTCTATAATGCCTGTGTACAGATGGCCCAGACTGAACATGCTCATGGACTTCACTCTTTTAGCCGATTACACAACATACCACTACTTCATTTTATCATTCAAAGAATAATAAATATTCTAGTCATCCCTAAAGTAACTGGTAGTGATGTTGGGTAAAGCCAAGCTTCATAAGCTAAAGATTCTCAATTTCAACCCAATCACTCATAACGAATGTTGAGAGAATCAGCTAATAGCCACCAGCTGTTCAGTTGTTAATGAGCTATTATTAATTAGTTACACTTTCTAAGGAAGTCATCCTTGATTTTGGTAATTATGCACTGTGTTGCCTCCACATAATAATTTTACCATTTCAAAGTGGTTAAAAGTGAGTTAGATTACCAGTAGAGAACATTTCATTGTACGGAAAACTTGTTTTTCCCAGGAGAATCAGAGAACTTAATTTCTATAAAATTAAGAAAATTTAAAAATACATTTTTTTAAAGTTATTTTTGAAAAGTATTTTTTTTATTCATTGTATTTTTATCAAAAATAAAATTTTGATTATCACACATAAATATACTTTACAAAAACCTAACGAATATATCATAACCATAATAAACATATACTTCACTAAAGTTCGAGATTTGCATTAAATTCAAGTGTCTCGCCTCCAGGATGGCCTCCTGGCTGTCCCTCCAGCGATGATGTATATGAATCTGGGTTTTTGTGGTTAATAATTGTTGTTTATAAATGTCGTGAGATGGCTGCTTAACGAAATTCTCTACAAAAGTAGTTTTTTTCCGTGATATCTCGATAAATAGTTGTCATATACCCTAAATAGTTTTCAAATTCGTGTTCAGTATAAAAAACACATATATTTTTTTAAGAAAGATAAAATATCATTAAAAATAATGGATAAAAATAAATACAGTACTCAAAGTTGTGAAATTAGTTTTTCTAAATTTTCAAAAACAAACAGCAGTAAAAAATTTTCATAATTGCAGCAGTACAAAATGATCTCTCTTGAAAATATAGACAATTCTTGAAGTAGCAAGAAACTTCAAGATTTTATAAGTATGTACTGATGACTACATTTGCTCATCTAAACTCATTAGAAATCCATAATTCCCATATCTTGTCTTATGAATAAAAACACTGTCGTTCATTATTTAGAAATATAGTGGTATTATCATTGAGTTGTTACAAAAGAATACATTTCATGTATATATTTTAAAAATGTCAAATGCACCACTAACTAATACTTAACTTTAGGTCTAGGCCTACTCGTTTTCAATCACCTGATCAGTAAGAATATAGTTCTTGAAAAAGTACCTACATCCTGTCTTGCTTCTATTAATCTCTCCTCAAGGTCACAAGAAACATTTAGAAGCCATTGTGCATAGGTACCTTCACTCCCAGACTAAGTTAATAAGCTCTTCCAATAACAGTTTGTAGGTTCACGACTGCTGGTTATAGAAATGCGGTTGTTTTATGTACAGTACGGCGATATACCTTTACCCAGTCATCCTAGTAAAGTGGTATTAACTATTGATATCTACCCATCCACCCAGTCTTACACATACAGTGGTACTAACCCACCGTTAAACGTTCAGTGATATCAATATAGATCAATGTATCGGCCAGTGGGTGTGTCACGATTAGCGTACATGTATAGGTAGCACAAATATAGGTGAGCTGGCAAGTCAATGCCGGTGTTCTTGCTATATGTATACTTCCTGTATGGGGGCAGGAGAGAGCATCAATACCATAGTATGTGTATATGTGGATCAATATCAAAGTACATGTACAGGTAACTGGTGGGTCAGAATACCACCATCCATATATGGGTGGCGAATGAAATATACCACCATAAATGTACGGGCAGGTTTGATAATCCAGACATATATTATAGAACTTGCCTGCCCTATCTAAGAATATAAGTTACCCAATATGGGCAAATAGTTTCTCTTTAACATTTTTTAACAATCTGACAACCCTCAAAACCCAGTGAAGCACCTGTCAGCCTAAACGGTTATTATTAAAATCAAAATATCTTTATTCATAAAAGTACATACAGAGTACATTGAATAGTGTCATTTACAAGAAACTAAATACACCTATAACGGTATCGTTTTTTTTTGGAAACAGAAGGAGTTCCTGTTTGCAAACAGTGGAAAACAATTATAACTAAATCGAGTTTGTAAAGTGAAAGTAACTTCTATTTAATTTTCTACAAAATGTCTCATCTTTATATAATTATACTGCTATTATATGTGTATGATCGTTATGAATCGTTTGTGAAATGTTTCTAGTGTCATGTTAAGTTAATTATGAGTGAATGTTGTGTTGTTTAGAATACTATACGTTTTGAAATTGAAAAATTATATGTGGT
Source organism: Stictocephala bisonia (assembly GCA_035578905.1). Taxonomy (NCBI): domain Eukaryota; kingdom Metazoa; phylum Arthropoda; class Insecta; order Hemiptera; family Membracidae; genus Stictocephala; species Stictocephala bisonia. The sequence continues at coordinate 94,201 of JAQJVL010000913.1, read as the reverse complement.
TAAGTTTAGTTTACATTTATAAACATAAATAATGCAATAAACCCAATATTATTTTAGAAATAACAATTAAAAATACATCTATTTTATTAAGCTTGTGTTTCTAAATTTTAATACTACAGTAGTTCCCCGAAATAACGTGCTCTGATGAACCGCTGTATTGGGTATGATGCAGGGTCCGTCATGGAGAGTATTTTTAAGATTTATTTTAAGACAGTATAGGCCTTAAAATAATGCTTAAAGTACCACATGAAACAAGTGAATAAATTATGTAGTGCACATTTCATAACACTGTACTATAGTTTAAATAAATGTAAATTCTTATTTGAAGATTGTAATGTGTCCTTTTAATATTAAAATACTGAATGAATATCCATGATTCTGATTAGGAAAGTGATTAAATAATTGGTGTTAGATGCCAAACTAGACGGTTTATGGTGGAAAGCAAGGTTTTGGATCTCTGTTCCAAGTCAAATACAATTTAATGTTGTACTGTACAATATTTTAGTGTGGGAATGGAAGAGTGTGACTCCCTGCTCTAAAGATACACGTTTTTCTGTCAAACACAATGTAGCACTACGTGATAACTTTGCTTGGGAAAGAGTTAGCGCTGTTCCCTGCTTTGAATATGTAATACCAGAGATGTGTTGCGTTAGTTGCATTGCAAAATACAAAATTAAACTACTGTACTGATACAGCAACGAACACATATGTTCTTTGTGTTACAGTAACAGTAGTTAAGGCTTTAGTTTTCTTCAGATTGCTTACACATTTTATTTAATTTTCTAATCTCTTATATGAAAATGATTACTACCCCTAGATCGTGAGCAATGTTATGCCCCCCCTGCTTAGTACCATTTTCGGCGCTTTGTGAACCTTTTTTGTAATAAATCGTAAAAAATACTAAATATGCTTCATGAACATTTTGGCTTGTTTTTCTTCTCAAGAACTGTACATTCACAAACTACTATTAAAATTCTCAAATACCAATTTAGTAAATAATTATTTTCAATAAACAATTGAGAAAATTTGAAAGTATTGTACGGAAACTATAACTTAGGCCTATAATTCTCCTTAAGAGCAAAAAAGAATTGTTGTAAATAATTCCAAGAGATAATCCAAAAATAAGGGGTATGCATAGTCTTAACACATTCACTGCGGAACCAATATCGATAAAACCAGCTCCACATGCTGAAAAACTATACTAACACAACATGCCACTAACACAAACACCTATCATAATTAACACAACGAAGAAAAAAAAAACTTTACAGATATTGGGTAATGGAACCAAGCTAAATGTAAAATTAGAGGCACCTAAATAACACAAAAACAATATAACCTTCTGTCCCGGATCAATCCTTAGCTTGCACTGACCATTTTTTGCTAGATACTGTGAATGGCACAGTATAGGGCCACGTGCAACCAGCGTGCGTCGTGCCATGGCCCTGAACTAGGCCACCAGCAGTGATCGTGTTAATATATAAAAATGAGTACCTGAAATTTGTTGTCCTTCCATCACTTGACAGAGGATGTTAAAACAATTTCTTTAATTTGTTTTAAAGTTTCCTAATTTTACGTAGTGTTCTTCAGGTAAGAAATATGAGAAAAATCATGAGGAAATTGGGAAATGTTATAAAACTAACCGACAAGATTTAGTTTGATTTGTTTACTAACAAAACAAATGAAAAAAAAATTTAAAATGTGACATAAATGTTTCTACAACTTATTTGTATTTGTTTATATAAACATTTGTCGAATTTTATTTCTTGGTGATAAAGTGGTTACTGAAATAAACTTATGCATCAGTCAAAAATTAACATCTTGAATGAAATGTTAGTATATAAATTAATTTTATATTAGGATACTTACCAACAATTCATACAGTATATTATATTTTGACTAAATCCAATGCAATCATGTACAGTATTGTGCGAATTAATGGAATCACTGTGAAATTTTTCAATATTCACAGTTGGCAACACTACCTACACAGTTGACAGCTGACCAAGCATTGAAAACATAACCTTACTTTTCTCTGCCTTTAGTTTGAGTGTGTTTTAAGTCATTTCTTACCAAGCTTGTGTTGTTTTTGGGTTTTTTGTACTATTTTGTGTTGTTTTTGGTAACTAGTGAGTTTGTTTTAGTTTTATTCCAACATGGATATTACGCCTAGGAAGCGTAAAAAGATTGTCACGTTGAGTGAACACACTACTATATCACAAAAAGAGATTGCTAGAACGTGTGGAGTGAGTCAGGGGGTAGTAAGCAAAATTGTGAAGCGTAAACGAGAAACGGGATCAGTGGATGTGAAAAGGTTAGGAAAATGTGGAAGAAAGAGAAAAACACCAGCAGATGATAGATTTTTAATTCGAAAGAGCAAATTGGACCCAAGAAAATCAAGCCAAGACCTACAACAAGATCTAGCAGCATCAGGTATAGTGATTCATGACTCAACTGTTCGTAAAAGACTTTTGGAGAGTGGTAGAAGGGCAATTCGTCCACAGAAAAAACAGATTCTAACTGAACGAATGAAGAAACAAAGGCTACTGTGGGCCAAAAAATACTCTAATTGGACTGTAGGCGACTGGAAAAAAGTCCTATTTACAGATGAAACCCACTTCATAGTTCAGGGACAGCAGTCGAAATTCGTCAGGAAGTCTGACAATGAAAAGCTTACACCATCTCATATTGATCAAACCGTAAAACATCCAGCCAAGAAAATGTTTTGGGAATGTTTTTCATATATGGGGGTTGGATCTTTGGTGCCAATTGAAGGCATGATGAACAGCCAAAAATACAAATCCATGTTGGAAAAGTGTTTGGACAAACAACTCCAAAAATGTCAACCCCAAAGAGGAGCGATTCTTCAACAGGACTCTGCTCCCTGTCACAAATCAAAGGAAATGATGGCATTTTTCAAAAAATAAGGAGATTAATGTTTTAGATTGGCCCAGTAATTCGCCCGACCTCAACCCCATTGAAAATTTATGGGCCATTTGCAAAGCTAGACTGCGAAAAATCGACTGTACCACTAAAATAAAAATGATAGAAGCGGTCATTCAGGTTTGGTATCGAGATGAAAGGATATCTGACAACTGCCAGAAACTCATAGAATCTATGCCAAAACGGGTAAAAGCAATAATTACTGCCAAAGGGGGACATATTTCCTACTGAATGATGTAAGTTTACCTTTATAGTTTTGTCGAAATATAATTTTTTACTAAATAAACTGTTTTTTCATTAAAACAGCATATGATTCCATTAATTCGCACAATCATGTATATGCTATTTATTTTATACTATAATCCCTTTCATCGTATGGATTAAAAGTTGTAGAGTTCACTCCCAGGAAAGTTTCTGGTGTGGTTTTATTCACATCCAACTCTAGGGCTCCGACCTACTGGCCTTTAAAGTTTCAATATTATTCTTATGAAGTTATTTTATTTAACCCATTTGCAACTCAGTTATCATGCAGTCAGCTGACCCTAAGGAATTCCATTAAATATCCTGAAAGTGCAATGTCTCACCATAAATTAAATTAATATGTTATTTATTGTTTAAATAATTTATATTGTACACTTATATTTTCATGATCCCCAGCAAATTGTCTACAATTTATACTAGTTTTCAATGTTTTAAAACCAAAAATTCAAATATTTTGTGTATATAAAACAAATATTTTTATGATTTTTCCCAATTTTTTGAAAGTAGGATATTTAAAAAAAAAAATAATTATTCGGTTTTATACCTAGTTTTGAAAATATATTTAATTACAAAATATATTTCAAACATGTTACAAAATCTAATTTTGTACATGGAAAACTTTTGTTTTGGTACCTCATTTAGTAACTTTTAAAGAAATTATTTTGTAAAATACTACACATGTCAAAAACTGGGTTTTGAATACCAATTTTTGTATATGGGCATGTGTCTATTAAAATATTTTTATGCCCATATGTTCTCTAATTTATATAAAAAAGTAATTTTACAAATAAAATTCCTAAATTGAATAAAGCAATTGTATATAGAATAAAGCAATTTTTTGTAAACAATTATAAACAAACGGAACGTCTTCAATAACTAAACCTAATCTAAATAAATAACCTTATTATGTTTGTAATTTATAAAGTTACAGTTGTGAATAATACACAATAGTTTTTTTTAACTAAAACATAGTAACTGACAAACTAACCCCATATAAACAAATAACAATGCGTGCTAATTGCCCACGAGGTAAAAGTTACGCATCAATACTGAAATGTCAAAATAGTGATTTTGTTGACATATTCAATATACATTATAATTTCAAATTAATAAATTATGGCCATTAAATAATATTTGACATAAATTATAAAATTATGGCCATTAAATAATAGTTTAAAGACTTAAGAAATTAAATATATCATATTATTTAACAAATAATATTATTTTGTGTCAAATAATAGTTTGTTAATATAGGTTATCAAATAAACTCGTGATCATGGTTTTGGGTCTCGGCGGACCGTCACGAGTTATCTCGTGATGAGTCATCAATGGGTTAAAAATCATCAGCTGTAAGAAATTAAAAAAAAAAAAAAAAAAAAAAAAAACTAAAACCAAATGGATTGAAAACTTTTGAAACACACCCAAGAAGGGTATCAGGCTAATCGATTTCTAATACCTTATACCATCAGATTTTAGAGAAGACCATGTTAATGGGTTCTACTACCCTTTAAACCAACATTCATTATGCCGCAGGCTGAAATCCACAATGGGGCTGAACAGTGCCTTGGTGACGCTGCAGGACGAGTTGCACAAAGGGACAAAAGGCAGAGTTCCCAAGCGAGGCTGCTGGCCGGACTTCCTTCATTAGTGCAGGGAGTGACGGAGTTGGCACGCGAAACTACCATAAATAAACTAAAACATTACTGTTTATATGACAATCCAGTAGGAAGGCACAGCTAAACAGCTAGTTTTTTAAAAATTTTGTGCTACATGTACTTCATTAGTATAATCTATTAACTAGAAGAAAATGTACAATATATGAAAATATTCCAAAAAGTATAAAAGTTTTAACACCATAAATCAGCATGGGCAAATTGTATAAACAGCATTTGAAAAATTGTCCACATTATAATCATAGTAAAAAATATATAAAATAAATTTTTAAGATTTTTGTAGGTACTAAAACATGATATAGATAGTTTTTTAATTAGCATAATACGTGTTGGTACATATACAGTACAAGTAAACGTCACACAACACAAATTTATTATAATATAAGCACAAAATGCACAAATATACTACAATACAAGCACAAAATGCACAAATATTATGGTGATCGATTTCGGTGAACCACGCTCACCTTCCTCAGACCAGAGGGATTCACAAAAGAATCTTTCTTTTGTGAATCCCTCTGGTCTGAGGAAGGTGAGCGTGGTTCACCGAAATCGATCACCATAATATTTGTGCATTTTGTGCTTGTATTGTAGTATATTTGTGCATTTTTTGCTTATATTATAATAAATTTGTGTTGTGTGACGTTTACTTGTACTGTATGATATAGATGACATTTGTTAATAGAATTATACAAGAATTGTTAGATTGCAGCTATAAATTAAGTTTGAAGAACAACTTTTATCAACAGCATAATTATGCCTTTCCTCGCTTGTGGAAAAACATGCTAACAAGGGTATACACAACATTTGTTGTAAAATACCTAATTCAGTTAAAACACTGCAGTTTGTTGGACAGAGTATTTCATTCTCGGCAGACTGACATTTGGTACACATTATTCCGTCTTCTGGTTATTTTTCAGTCATGCGACAAACATTAGCGATTTTTCCCACTCCCGACCTCCGCCAGCTGGGAATTGAGCAGGAGTTATATGTTGTACGTTTTAATTTTATTTCCTACCCTTGTAAATTTGCATAGTAAATTATTAAAAATTCTTAAATGTATAGAACAGAACAAACATTCTGCATCGATTGGTACAAACTTTGGCATGCTTGTTTGATGATAAACATATGTTATATTGATTTCAACGTAACAGCATATGATATGCCGTAACTTGCCGTTAGAAGGGAAATTGGAACAGTGTAAATTATGACGTTCCTCACGATCTAGGGTTAAGTACCGTAATCAAACATCACTATTCATTGTTTTTTTTTAAAGAACTATTTAAGATATGCAGTAAGTTCCTACTGGGTCAGCTTTATAATGCGGCTCTGTTTATTTCCTCAAAAGCACGTTAGAACCGGGGTGTACCATAATTATAATTCTATAATGATCAAGACCTAGAATTTTTTTGAAAAAGCAGTTACCATAGTAACAAATTGTTGAATACTTTGGACTACAAACAGAAAAATTAGTGCAGCTATTTTCCCTGTCCTAAATAATGTACAATACCTTTATATTCCTTAGAACTATATTAAAAATGGTATGTTTGGGCTATCTTGGAATTTCAAATTTACGTTAGCTGTAGGCTAAATTATTCTTAAGGTAACCCCCACCCTTTTGAGTATTCACACAAAACATTTCCCAAAATTATCACGTGACATACATAATTTGTCAAATGATATACATATGTCATTATGAAATAGTCTGGTTCATTGCGAGTAAAATAATACCAAATAGGCCTACAAGCAGGTTTATTTTAGGGCCTATTTAGCCTATTATGAATTTTAAAAAAAATTCTATAAATGCAAGAAAAACAACCTGACATTAAAAAATCAGTTGTATAGAAAAGGTTGGACCAGTTACATGATGTTCACAATGAGGTGTTGATAATTCAGATAGTTCATTAATTCTCTTCTCTTTAGATTAGAAAGTTTCACACCAGTATATTCCTTCTTAATGTGTTTAGGCCTTTCATTCGATATTTAGTTTATTAAGTGCATAGTTATTAAATATATTACTATTTTGAATTCAAATGAACCAGTAAATGGAGCACATTTAATATCTTAGGTTCAAGGTTCCATGTGTTCAGCAAGAAAACTTGATATGACCCAATATAAAATTGTTACAATTAGGCTAGTCTAATATTATGGAAGACAATGATTATAAGTGCAAACTCTTCTAATCATTTCTCATTGTTGGTAGTATAAACCATTCAAACGTATTCCCATTTCTAAAACATCCAGGTAGACTAATTTTTAGAAGACGTTCCACTGAAAGGAAAAGGATATGATATGACTTCACTTACCTATATTATAGAATTAGAAAACAGAAAGATGGAATTTATTACTACAAGTGGACAATTCAGTCTGTAATATAAAATTTACTGAAGTGAAAATCTCACACAAAAAATGTATATGTTAATTGAAGTATTGAAACTAACTAAATACAGTGAATTGAATAAATGTCCACATGCCGTTCTGATGGTTCTTGTACTAACGTTGTTAACTACCTAATAAAAATGAAGCAAAGAGTAATAACAAGAATCTACGGAATACTGATATACATAAAAAATTATAATATGTAACTTATTAATATGGAATAGAAAACTTTGCTAAAAATATAAAACTTTATATATTCATATGCGCTTGTGTAATTAATTCTGTGTTATAGAATTTATGTGAACCAAAGCATCAAATTGTCAATGCGTTAGGGTATGAGAGCTGCAAATTACATATATATGAAATTGAGTATATTCTAAATATATTGTTGTGAGGGTATTTTCCTCGTGGAGAAATTTCCCGAACACAAACTCATATCTACAGTTTTCGTCAAATTCTATTGAACAATTATTTCATTAATAACACTGCTGCGATTTGTTAGCAGCCCTCATATGTGACTTATTCAACGCCTCGATATATACGGGCGTTTTTCCTTAAGCCTTTAAACAAGCTTATGTAGTCCCAATCCACAAGACGGGGGCTGTTGCTGATGTTTGCAACTACAGACCAATCTCTATTCTCTCTTCCTTATCCAAAGTATTCGAAGATCTTTTCCTTGACAGAATCAGACTTAGAGTGGCTAGCATTGTTTGCCCTCAGCAGCATGGCTTTACAGCTGGCAGGTCTACCGTGTCAAACCTAATACTTTTGCAAGATAAAATTCAAGAAGCTTTCTCCTTAAATAAACAACTTTACACAGTTTATTTGGATTTCTCCAAAGCGTTTGACACTGTTGACCACTCACTTCTTTTGAAAAAAATTCAGGAACAGGGATTTGGAAACTCCTGTGCCCGAAGGTTGGCAAGTTACATTTTCAACAGACGTCTGTATGTCAAGTTTGCATCGTCCCTCTCTTCTGGATTCATTGCCTACTCTGGGGTGCCCCAGGGATCGCTACTTGGGCCTTATCTTTTCTCTACAGTGCTACAGAGTGATGTCCTTATGTTTGCAGAAGATGTAAAAATCTTCTCAATCATAGAATCTGAAGATGACTGCCTTCGGATACAGAAGTATCTATCAAGTCTTGACCGATGGTGTGCAGACAACAGAATGACCCTTAACACAAATAAGTGTCAGGTTATCACGTTCCATGGTTGCCAAAATCCTAACAACTTCAGTTATAGAGTGCGTAATGAGTCCATTGCTCGTGTGGAGCGTGTTAACGACCTAGGTGTTATCCTGACCCCACCACTGAACTTCGATGTACACATACATGACGTTTGCGGCAGAGCTAACAGAATGCTTCGCTTTCTATCTCGTTGCTCGAAGCGGTTCAGGGACACAACTGCCTTAAAGTTTTTGTAATGTGCCTTACTTAGGCAAATTCTGGAATATGGCTCACCAATATGGAACCCTTATCAGAAATACCTCATTACTGAACTGGAGAGAGTCCAACGAAGATTTATTCGCATAGTTGGCTTTAAGGAGGGTTATCCATACTTTCAAGTTCCAGTTGAAACGTTATCTATTGACCTTGGACTCCAACCACTTGAGCAGTTTAGACTCTCTGTCGACATGGTGTTGCTACATAAGATCATAAATGGAACAGTCGACTACCCAAACATACTTCATTTGGTCTTGTACAGGATCCCGACAAGTACCAGGTCTGATGACTTGTTCATAAGGCAACAGCATCGAACTAGCTACGCAGCCAACAGTACGTTGGCCCAACTCCAAAGAGCTGGTAACAACGTTGTAAAACATGTGGACTTCTTTCATGATAGCGTGGCAAGAGTAAAAAATATCTGTTTGTTTTGCACTTTATAGTATTTTGCATGTACTTATTTCTTAATATTGCATTGACCTGTTCTATTTATATAATTATTGGTCTATGTAAATCACGCTTGTACTATTTATTGTTATTATGCGTTATAATTCAGTCTTTGCATTGCAATGTTAGCTGTAAGTCATACTTTGAGACAAGTGTCAAACTTATGTTTCATTTAATGTAAAAATGGAAATGTCCGTTGGTATAAATAAATAAATCCATTGGTTACACCAAACAAAATTCGATTGAACTGAAGTAGTTTGTTATTTGCTTCAAACGCTGTAAACTGTTTGACTTCATCAGCAATTGGAATCTTATGATATGCAGAGTGCAAGTCTATTGTACTACAGATTTTGTATTTTGAAACTTTATAAACGATGTCTTCTATTCTTGGTAATGGATATGCATCAAGTTCAGTGTAACGATTTATCGTTTGAGAATAGTCTATTACTATTAGTTATTTTTTGTTATTATCACCTTTTATAACCAGTACTTGTGGTCTCCATGGGGAATGACATTCCTCAATTATTCCTTTTGCCAACATTCGCTCAACTTCAACCTTGATGAATTGAAAATCTTCTCTAGAATACCGTCTCGAATTACAGTATTAGCGACTGGTCGACAATTTGGTGAAAGACTAGAAAAGAGATGAACATGTTGTATATTAGTTTAGACAAGACTGCAGATTTTGAGTGGTTCATTCTGTCCAGCAAATATCATTTATAAAGAAGAATGTTGCCTTAAAATATCATGACCTATTACTACATCTGCTACAAAGGTTAATCAAGACGTATAGGAAAGGTTCCAGATAGGAACGACGTAATAATTCTAATTTTATTAAGCAATACTTATTTACCGCGGAATTCAGAGAGGTTAATATCATAGCCACGGTAAGTTTTCCAGAATAACATTTAAGGCGATAAAACGGTACAATTCGACAGCTAATAAATCTCTCTGATCTTTCAGTATCGATCAGAGCATCACATTGTGAGAATTAATGTTTGCAGACAGCGTAGCTTTAGACAGTACAGGTGGAGAAGCACCAAATACTCCAGCAGATAAACCTGATGCCTTTCTGTATACCGTTAAGTTTCTCGATTTGCAGACTTTATTAAAATGGCCTACCTTACCAAATTTATGACATTTCGAACTGCTGGTAGGACACAATTCTCTTCTGTGTCTTACTCCATATACTATATGCAGCAGCAATATGTGCGTTTTCTTTATTGTATCAAATTTTTGAGGTAAGGACTCACTCTCCGACAAACTTCCAGAATTTACATGCACCCGAGTTGTTGAATTAAGTAAACTTTGCAAATAAGACTCCGATTGGACTTGGGCCATTTCAAGGCTTCTGGCTT
>JAQJVL010000913.1:68696-78696 GCA_035578905.1 Stictocephala bisonia | reverse complement strand
TCGTAAACTAAATTGGAAATTCCACATAAATAAGAAACTTAACCTTGCTTATGGAAGATTGTCAAAATTATTTCCATTAATAAACAAGAAATCATCTGTCTGTAAAAAACGGCCTTCTTATTTACAAAACTATTCTACGACCACTTTTGTTGTACGGCTGTCAAGTTTGGGGTACTGCCTCAGAAAGAACACTAAAGAAACTGCAGGTATTTCAAAACAAAGTTTTACGACTCATACTGAAGTGCCCTTGGTATGTGCGTAATACCCAGATTCATCATGAACTTGGAATTGTTCCCGTTCATCAGTTCATTAAAAATTCGACTCAACAATTATTTAAGAAACTTCCATCTGTAAGTGGTGTACAACACTTCAACATAGGACATCCGACCAACATCAGGACGCTCCGCCTAAAACCAAGGCTACCTCAAGACATTTTTGAACTACAATAAACATGCTTTAATCAAGGAAGTTAAATATCAAACATTTTGAACTCTGTTCCTGAGGTGCCGAATGGCTGACCTCAATATTTATAGTTCTCTGTTGTTATCTTTTTCTAACATTTTCAGTCACTTAATTCTACCTTAGCCTGTATAGCATTTTGTAACTTGCTGAACGGTTAATAAAATTGTTAAAAAAAAAAAAAACTTTTAACACTTAAATGAAGGTTTGATTGTGCATAAAATGGAAGTAACTACCTATTTTAAAACTACAAAAACAAAAACATGTGATTCTATTAAACTAAAAACATCAATTCTGACTAAGTTGTAAATGTTATGACACTGTGTGAGAGAGATAAAACTAGTCATTGAACTAAGACTAAGACAGAAAATTAATCTTCTCCCACCATTGAACTCCCAACGTGCAACTATACAATTTCGTCGTCATGGATACGCAGCGGGAAGTTCCGCTTATTATGTCATCGTGCTAGGTGACTATTGTGGGACAAGAAACGTGGAGGGAACTGGAATCTAGTACAGTTAAAATATGGCATAAGGAGGAAAGGGCCTGCGATATGCGATGCGGGGTTTTCTAAATGTTTAAATCGTGATAGACCGAGGAAAAACGTATATTCCAATTTCAACATGATTTATAACAATTAAAAAAAAATGACAATATTCTAGATCGTCGACAATGGATATTAAATCGACTTTTTAATTTAAGCAGTTTTCTCTACTACCTTACATTCTTACATATGAGACGCCGACACAACGTTGTGCGTATTTTAAGGCGAATATGAATGGTTTTATGAGTGTAGGATGAGTGTGGATGAGTGTGGTCTGGTTACTAACTGAGTTCAACTGTTCCTCAGAAAGGGCAATTTATTAATAGCCCAACAGCCAGGGCAACTAAGGGACCTACAGCTTTACGTGGAATCCGAACCACGTAGTGCTGGTCTGATTTTCAGCTAATTGACAAGCCTGATACTCAGTTATCTCCCCCACACAACATCCGCACAATGATTACCACCCAACATGGACACCCCAGACTTCTCTAGTAGTGTCCACGCCGATAGCAACCACCAAGCGGACGCCATGTCGGTATTAAGAGGACCGAGCATACAATCTATCGCCTACAATCTCCCAAACACTTTGTCCCCATGTAGCTGGGTCACAGCACTGCGCCTCCAGTTTCGACTTAATATGTTTTAAGTACCATTTAATACCATTTAATTTAAAATACCTTTAACATAACCACAAACAAAGTGAGTAAAGGAGATGAAGTGTCATTAGCATTGTAACCCAAACCCACCACAACTACAACGGCTGATTGTGTCCATTGTCCCCACTTCCAAGACTGCCCTCCACGACAACTAGAGACGGAGTGGTGGAACACTTCCCCTCTGTTCTGTTTGCTGGAACCCCTACATGCACTAAATATACCACGCAGATTGCTTTCAACCCGGCGCCATTATACCTGGCAAATAGGTACCAATTTGTGAAAAATGAGTACCAGCAAAGCACTGCAGTGTGGAATATAAGAACAGAAAAACCACCAAGGGCATCTCTCAAGTATTTATTAATTTTTTTTACGATTTGGAGGGCAAGACTTCCACACCTGGTAACAGCCTCTAAGCCAAAAAGGCTTATTGTGCGCCCTCCTTTACAGGACTTCAAACCTCATCCAATCCAAGGTCCTTAGAGAACCTAGAGATTGCCTTGATGAGGTTTACCTGTGCTACACTTTGACCACGTTCTAAAACACCGCCCAAGGTGAGAGCCCGCTTCCTAGCTAGGGTCAGGCAGTAAAAGAGGGTGTGCCGTTCAGACTCCTCCTCCTCTACACATTTCCTACACAAGGGAATGGGGGTTGGGAGCCCCGTCTTTTTCATGTATGCCCGAAACGTCCAGTGCCCAGTTATAAAACCAACCACCCTTCGGAGTTCTGATCTTGTAAGAGAAAGAGCTTCAGCTTTGTTGGAGAACGACGGCCCTAACAGGACCTCCTTTGCTTGCCTGTTACCTGGCGTTTCCTCCCAGGTCTCATGGAACTTGCAAGTGGTCCATGTAGAGGCAACCTTCTTTGCGAGGCTCTAGGCAACCCCGCATGCCAGCTCTGGGCCTACGAGACGTTCCTCAGTGCCTCTCCTGGCACTGTGGTCTGCCCTCTCTTTTTCCAGTACCCCGGTGTGACCTGGCACATGACAAGTTTACCTTATTGGAACGCGCCCGTGATAAAAGACGCAAGTGACCTTAATGCCGCTTGGCTGCCTGAGTTCATATAGATTGTTTTCCCCCTAAGGCCCAAATATATGTTTACCAGAGCACAGGTAGCCAATTCCGCCTGAAAACCCGTGTGCCGCAAGTCTTGCCTCAGTCATGATAAAAATGTTAAGGAGGGCAGACTTAACAGAACCTCCAGGATTCCCAAACAAACTAACCGCTGCAACTTGGTTAGATTTGTTATAGCAGTGACTTGTTGGACCTTGGGTCACCAAATAATGGCTCCATATACAAGCATTGGTCAAAGTTTCAATATTAGACTCATTACTTTTCATAATCTACATAAACAGCCTACCAAAACAGCTAGACCAACATAATAAATATATCCTTTTTCCAGATGATACGACAATAGTGATTCCAACCCCTTGATAACTTCTACAACACAGTAAGCCCAGCACTAGATGAATCCACGATCAACTGTATTCAATTAATCTAACTATCAATAAATATAAACACAATTCACATAGACTTTAAATCCAATAACAGGGACAGCCGGACAGAACTGAAAAACACTGGTTAGAATTTGACATACCAACACAATGAAAAAACATTGAAGTTTTTTACAATATTATATAATACGTCATTACTTTCATTTTTTTGAAATGTGTACTATGGATTTATCACTGCTAACTATGATTAGTGTACATATAATTTATACATTCTAATCAATAATACTAACTATTGAAGCTTACGTAATTATTATTTGTCTTTCATTCCAGTTGTCTGTTGTTCCATTTACAATCTTTATGAATTATTGTTGTAAACAGATCATCCTTTCCATTTCATTTGACCGTTCATTTGGTTTGATGCCATTTATGTAGGGATCTTCAATTTATCACTACACACGTGATTGCCATTAAGTCCGACCAAAAAATTCCATAAATTCTCAAATTTAGATTTTTATAAATTCCTCTAATTTATATTTAAAGATTGTTACCTAGAATAGAATAAGAATAAGAATATATTTATTTTCTCGAAATATATACATAAAATACATATAATTACATTTAAACACAAAAAGGTTTCTTCTTAATTCTCTGTTAACAAAATAAAACTTATACTACTAGAACAAAACCTTTCATAAATTACATATTTCAAGAAAATACTAGGACCTCCTAAGGCAATGCCTGTTTAAGAGGTTCCTTCTTTTCATATAAATCTTAATATGCGCATGAGCAAATAATATTAATTTAAAATAAAAATCCCAATTCTTCAAAATATAAACACTAATATAAAAACATAAATAGCTTAAACCTTAACTCTAAATTTAATGTTATCCTAACCCTAACAGAGTAGCTATATAATACAATAATAGGAACAAAATAAAAACGAAACAATTTATGACTAACCAAATATGTATACTTTACTATGTTATCTGAAATAAATATATGATACAGTGAATAAGTATTTACAAGGTATTAAAATTTATACGATTATAAATGAATAATAAAAATATGTTTGAAAGTGTATTGCTTTAAACTTGAATATTTACAAGGTAATCTATACTTTCTTGCTTTAATAGCCATTTTTTTACTTTGTTTGAAAATAATTTTATATTTTTCAAATTTTGCAGAACAATTGGTATAGAGTTAAACATTTTTGGTCCCAGAAATAAATAACTTTTTGTATAGAAAGTGAGATTTGGTTTGGGAACCATAAATACATCCTTTTTTCTTAGCTTAACTTTATGTATTTCGAGAATTTCAGGCAAATTTCTCTTCATTACATAGTACATTTTTAAAACTTTATGAACAAACATATTTTAATGGTAATATCTGTTGTTTTAAAAATAAATGATATGATGCTTCCATTGTTGCTTTCTTACATTAATAATAATGTATTAATAAAACAATATTTGACTCTTCAGACTGAGTTTTTAAGTGCATCAATATATTAAATCCAAAGACTGCAAGAGAATGTGACATCAAAAACCTAATTCACATTATTCACAGGTTCCCAATACTGAAAAATATCTTCGTTCCTCAACAACTCCACAAAGAGTGGAAAAACACGTTCTTTTGCGCTTAGAACTGTGGCCTAGAAGATGTAGAGCATTAGTATTACTGAAATACCCTCTGAACATTGGAAAAATGGCTTTTCTTAGGACAGCTACTGAAACTCAATTAGTACCCTATTATGTGTCACATGTATGTTGTAAAACAACCCTAAATTGTTTATATAAATTGTCTTTCCTCGGTTTATTTCAGATAATTTATTCTTAATGAAGGCATATGACTTGTTTTTAAATACAGAATTACTTATGAAACCAAATATTCTAAGTAATATAATAACTCTTCTATTATATTAGACAGTCCCATCATACGGGCGAGCTGGTCGTAGTTGTGGTTCAACATGTCGGCTAGTTGTCAGAGCCCTCGCCAGACTGCGCTGGCGTTGGCTGTCTCTCCCCCCTCAACTACCCACCCTCCTAAGGAAAGACGTCAGGCATTACGTCACGTTACGTCTCACACACTCCTCCCTAGCCCTGTTCCAGTCCGTACTCAGCGGCCTACCCGCCCAAAAGCTTTATGCATTTTTAATCGTCTTCTGCCATCGCTACTTATTGGTACCAAACACTGAGGCAATAACTCTAATACCTAAATTCAATCACACTCCTAGTTTACGAATTAAAACAACTGTTGTAATATGAGATATTATCAGATCAATCTAAGACTTATTTTTGGATAGGTATTATGCATATTGTAACTAATAAAACTATGAACCAATTTTAAGACATTTGACATTTAGAGTATTTATATGTAACTTTTGTTATTAATTATAACTCTATAATGATTACCAACTAGGCTTTTTATAGAGTTATAACTGTTTTTTTAGGATGTATAAGTTAATTATTGGCCTACATTCGCTTGCATTAGTATAGTTCTTTCTTGGCCCTAATGACATATAATGCCTTTGTATTTACAAAAAATAAATAAATCAGGTGGTATAACATTTTATTTTTTCCAAAACAAATAATATTTTATTACCATCAGATAGCCCAGTTCATAGTGAGTTAAGTGATAACAAACATATGAAAGTTAGTATAATTTTACTATACTAAGGATGATCAACTCAAGGTGGCTACAGTTATTGGGATCTCAAAAAGTACTTTATGTCTAGTCATAATGATATAGTCTATAGTAGTACGAACGCTATAATTATTAATATTAGACTCTTATCATATACTAGCTGTTTATCCGTGTCTTGCTACGGGATTAACATATAAACAGTAATTTTTAGTTAATTAATGGTAGATTCGCGTGCCAACCCATCACTCCCAGCGTCCGTGAGAGAAGTTCGGCCTGCAGCCTCGCTTAGAAACTCTGCCTTTAGCACCTTTGTGCAACTCGGCCTGCGGCCTTGTCGTGTCATTTGGACTGTATCACAATATAGTCTTTTCAAAGATCTGATGGAATCGAGAGAAAATGTCTTTAACCTAATTATGGGTGTGTTTGAAAAGACTTCAATTAATTTATAATAGAAGGTCTATGGTAATATAACTGCCATTCTGCATCGGTCATAACATAATCCTTAAAATACGAGGATACAGTGATAAAACGGTACGTTTAAGGTATTTACTACTCTTTGACCGAGAGTAATTTGCTCAAAAAAGGGGTAATCTTAGTAGGAGCTGAGGGTAATTAGCTCATAATGGTCGAACGACATTGTTGCCAATGGCCATGTGCTTGTGATGACTATTGACTGCTGAGTTAGGTTAGGTTACACTAGAAGTAAACACTGAATTAATTGTTTTAATTAAACTGAGCTAATATAGGCTCTTAATACGTCAGGTGAAGCTGTGCTCTCATTTTAGTAGTTATCAATTTTTTCAGATTAGAACATGAAGATTAAAAGTGGCCCTGTTAGTTTATCTAACAAAAAAAAGAGTGCTTTGCCTCAGTCTAAATTACTAAAGCCTAAAAAACTGAAACCTTCAAACAAAATGCTGAATAACCAGAAGAAAAGTGAATTTAATAAGAAAAAACTTAGTTTAGCGTTAGAAGAAACAGGACTTACCAGTAAAAAGCCTAAACCCAAGAAGAATAATGTAAAGATTGCAAAGCACATACAGGGTTTGGAGAATATGGAAGGCAGAACTTCTTTGAAAACCAAAGTATACAAACCAAATCCTGATGTGTTGAACAAAGAGAACGAAGGAGCAAATACAAGTGATGTTAAAGATAATATCATTAAACAATTGAATTTAGATAAGGTAAGCAGTTTCTGTAACAATTTAGTGTCGTGGTAGATTAATTATATTATTTTGTATAAGTTGGCTTCTTTAGGCCTATGCTTTCTTCTCTTGTTTTTAAAAAACGTGAATTTAATCTCTTAATGGATACTATGGCATTGACTGTAGGGTCATTCCATGTCAAGTCAACCAGGTCATGACACCCATCTCTTTAGATTTTGATGAAACTTGGCACAATTGTTGCATTTGCTATCCTATTGATAAATACCAAATTTTATTTCTCTATCTCTTATAGTTTTTTTCTACAAATTTTTTAATTTTCTTAATTTAACGCGATTTTAGGCCTCGGATTTTGCGTTTTGCAATGTAACTTGTAGCTTAAAAAATTAATATCTTGAAAACTATTTGAGATATCACCATGAAACTTTGCATATTATTTAATTAATATATTTAAAATAAAGAAAAAATACATTCACTAACCTATCTCAACTCCAAAAAATAATAAAAATATTATAATCAGAAATTTTTTTTATTTGAAAACCGTTGTCGGGATTTACTTAAATTGCAATATCTCAGGTCTCAGACCTGGTAGAGTGTTCATATTTTTTTTACATACTCCTAGATACATAGGCTAACAGATAAACAAAAGAGATGTATGGCTTTTTCACATGTTAGACTGATATTCAACATTATTTATGAGTAACAAAATTACAGACCAACTAATCAATAATTATTATAACCAATAAAATCAATTAATTATTGATAGAGCAAGAGGTCAGAACTAAGACATGACAAAGATTTATAAAAGAGAAATTATAAGCACTAATATTTACACAGCTTGTATGACTCATCTATCTTGTCTCAACAGGATCCTTTCATGTTGGTTCATGCTCCTAGCTCTACAGCTAACCACTGAACACTGTCTCAGTTTAGATCTTGCTTTGAGTGAGTGAAGACCTATGGTGCAAACTTCTTGTGCAGTGATTGTGATTTTTAATTTTATTAAGTGAAAAGTGAAACATAACAGTTACAGTATATAACTATGTGATTTCCATTAAATGTTTTAATTTAATAAAACTATTTAGTTTTGAAGTAAAGATGCACCTTTTAATTTTGGAAATCAACAAGAGTCAATTTTCTCTGACTCAGTGATTGTGTAAAACTAAGTGAATAGGCTAGTTACAGGTTGTATCTATTTTTATTCTTGGACTTTAAAATGGGGTAAGCGGAAATCAAAATGACAAATCCTCAAGCTTGTAGCATTGGACTATTTAAACAATCAGACTGTTTTCAGACAACTTATACACCTTCCAAAAAATTACAATCTGTATCAGAATTAACTGAGGAAGAAAAAGAATTAAATCAACTTAGATCTGGAATCAATTTAATTGAATTTAAAAATGTTTGTTCCCATCACAGCTACTACTTTCTCAATATGTTTGAAAAATATCAAACAGTATGCATAGATCCATTAAAAAAACACAAAAAGCCAATAAAAAAGTCACTAAGAAGTGTATCTTTAAGTTTTTCAAAACAATTGTGTGAAAAAAATATTTTAATTAAACCTGGACAAAAGATATGCCCTTCATGTCGAAACTTCTGTGAAGAATAAACTAAAATCACTGAAAATGAATCTGACGACGAACTAATGATTGAATTGGATTCATTTGAATCTAGAAATGTCTCCCTTTCACAAACAAAGGAAGCCTTAGATGATTTGGGTTTAACTCCAATTAAACTTCATAATTTGTCATCACATAGTAAGGGATCGTATTACAAAAGAAAAGTTGAAAAAGTAACAAAAGAAGTAAAGAAAAAAATCTCCAAAGCTCTAGATTATGACATTGAAATGTCAGAAGACGAAAAAGAAGATGAAAGAAATGTTATCAAAAAAGCAGAAGATTTTGATAAGCTCGTGGGCCTTTTAAAAGAAAAACTTATGTCTGTTGGGAGATCCCAAAAAGTCCAGATTCTGACTTTGGTGCCAGAATCTTGGAGCCAGAAAAAAGTTGCTACAGAATTTCAGGTGACCGAATATATGGTAAAACAAGCAAGGAAACTTCAACGAGAGAAAGGTATCCTAGCTATCCCTGACCCTAAAAAAGGTAACACACTCTCCGAAAACACAGTTAAACTTGTGACAGATTTTTTCCCAAGTTATGAGAATTCAAGAGTTTTACCTGGAGCAAAAGATAAAGTGAGCATTAAAAAAATATTTATATGCAAAAAAGACTTATTCTCAGTAATTTGAGAGAGCTTTACTCTTGTTTTAAATGGGAATGCCCCGACTTGAAAATAGGATTCTCGAAATTTTGCAGTTTAAGACCAAAGTGGTGTGTCCTTGCTGGGTCAGCAGGTACCCATACAGTATGTGTATGCAGCATACACCAGAATGTGAAATTGTTACTAGATGCTGTAAAAATTGAAGAAAGTTACAAAGATTTGATCAAGATGTTGGTTTGTAATGTTGAAAACAGTGAGTGTATGCTACGCCATTGTGACAACTGTCCGTCTGATGATGCACTGATTGAATACTTAACTGCAACATTGAGCGAAGATTATGATTTAGAAGAAGAAATAATTATAAGCCAATGGGTTAATACTGACAGGACAGAAATGGTTAAGCAATCAATCAGCGTTGAAGACTTTATTTCTTTACTGAGCAAATCTGTAGAAAACCTAATCCCACATTCATATATTACAAAATCACAGTCTAAAACTTTCAAAAAACTGAAAGAAGATCCGCCTTTGAATACAGCAATTGTAGTAATGGATTTCAGTGAAAATTATTCTTACACCATTCAAAATGAAATCCAAAGTTATCACTGGAACAGAGGTGGATGCACAATTCATCCAGTTGGTCTCTACTTGAAAAAGGATGATAAAGTTTTAATTTCCAACCACTGTTTCATAAGTGATGATTTACAACATGACACTTGTTTTGTGAATTACGTACAAAAAGAAATTTCGAAATGGCTGAAAGAAAATCATCCCGAAATAAACCAAATTCATTATTTCACTGACGGCTGTGCTGGTCAATACAAAAATAGAAATAGTTTCAAAAACCTAACAAACCATCATGAAGACT
>JAQJVL010000913.1:0-68596 GCA_035578905.1 Stictocephala bisonia | reverse complement strand
GAAAGTTAGTATAATTTTACTATACTAAGGATGATCAACTCAAGGTGGCTACAGTTATTGGGATCTCAAAAAGTACTTTATGTCTAGTCATAATGATATAGTCTATAGTAGTACGAACGCTATAATTATTAATATTAGACTCTTATCATATACTAGCTGTTTATCCGTGTCTTGCTACGGGATTAACATATAAACAGTAATTTTTAGTTAATTAATGGTAGATTCGCGTGCCAACCCATCACTCCCAGCGTCCGTGAGAGAAGTTCGGCCTGCAGCCTCGCTTAGAAACTCTGCCTTTAGCACCTTTGTGCAACTCGGCCTGCGGCCTTGTCGTGTCATTTGGACTGTATCACAATATAGTCTTTTCAAAGATCTGATGGAATCGAGAGAAAATGTCTTTAACCTAATTATGGGTGTGTTTGAAAAGACTTCAATTAATTTATAATAGAAGGTCTATGGTAATATAACTGCCATTCTGCATCGGTCATAACATAATCCTTAAAATACGAGGATACAGTGATAAAACGGTACGTTTAAGGTATTTACTACTCTTTGACCGAGAGTAATTTGCTCAAAAAAGGGGTAATCTTAGTAGGAGCTGAGGGTAATTAGCTCATAATGGTCGAACGACACTGTTGCCAATGGCCATGTGCTTGTGATGACTATTGACTGCTGAGTTAGGTTAGGTTACACTAGAAGTAAACACTGAATTAATTGTTTTAATTAAACTGAGCTAATATAGGCTCTTAATAAGTCAGGTGAAGCTGTGCTCTCATTGTAGTAGTTATCAATTTTTTCAGATTAGAACATGAAGATTAAAAGTGGCCCTGTTAGTTTATCTAACAAAAAAAAGAGTGCTTTGCCTCAGTCTAAATTACTAAAGCCTAAAAAACTGAAACCTTCAAACAAAATGCTGAATAACCAGAAGAAAAGTGAATTTAATAAGAAAAAACTTAGTTTAGCGTTAGAAGAAACAGGACTTACCAGTAAAAAGCCTAAACCCAAGAAGAATAATGTAAAGATTGCAAAGCACATACAGGGTTTGGAGAATATGGAAGGCAGAACTTCTTTGAAAACCAAAGTATACAAACCAAATCCTGATGTGTTGAACAAAGAGAACGAAGGAGCAAATACAAGTGATGTTAAAGATAATATCATTAAACAATTGAATTTAGATAAGGTAAGCAGTTTCTGTAACAATTTAGTGTCGTGGTAGATTAATTATATTATTTTGTATAAGTTGGCTTCTTTAGGCCTATGCTTTCTTCTCTTGTTTTTAAAAAACGTGAATTTAATCTCTTAATGGATACTATGGCATTGACTGTATTTAAGCAAACAGATTTCTTATCTAGTGTTAAATAGCTGCTGTATTGGTGAAGCACTCAGGCTTGAGGCACTCCCTTAAGGAACCCCATCGGACCTGGAGGCCTCTGGGATCTTCATGCGCGTGTTGTTGTCCATGACCTTACTGGCATGAGTCGCTTTACACCGTGGCTTAAGAGGGCTGCGTACCCCATGAATGGAGTGTTTAGCATGATTTTAACTGATGATGATATTAATAGCGCTACAGCTTTGCTACATGATGTCTTTCTAGACTCCTGTCTGGATTAGCCATTAATAGGCCACCACCGTGAAGAATGTAGAATTCTCGGCTGCATAGCGGCTGTATGACAGCTAGTCAGATGATCTGTCTGACCAGTCCCCTGCCATATTCTCTGGTGGTTTTCAGTATTAAAACAAATGCTTTGCTCCCCTGAGTGTAACTTTGCCACGAACGGTGGCACAGTGCTGTAACTCAGCTACTTGGGGACAAAGTGTTGGAGGGATTGTAGGCGATAGGTTCCATGCTCGGTTCTCTTAATACCAACACGGCGTCTGCTCAATGTTGTCATCAACTTGGACACTACTAGAGAAGTCTGGAGTGTCCATGTTGGATGGTAGTCAAGGTTCGGATGTTGTGTGGGGGAAAGAACTGAGTGTCAGATTTGTCTGTTAGCTGAAAATCATACCAACAGATATACCAACAAAGATAAATTATGAAATATAAATTAAAAATTAATTAAGATAAATAATGTGTTATTCTTATTTCTAGACGCTTCTAAAATGTTTATATGTTTTACCCTAGTGGTTAAATATTTTTCTTCTATATTTGATAGTTAGATTGAACTGCTGGAGGTGTTGAGGGGAAAGTTTAATGTACGTTTCCCAAACTACCCATTCACCACTCAGAAATCGTGTAATGAATTAGTAGTTAGTAATGTAATGTGTAATGTAATATATTAGTAGTTCAGAATCAATATCTGAGTTGGACTTAATTCAGAAATCAAGAATCATGGTTCAGATTCCACGTAAAGCTGTAGGTCCCATAGTTGCCAAGGCTATTGGGCAATTAATAAATATTCCTTTCTGAATTAAGTCAAACTCAGATAGCAACAATGACTACACTCGTTCATCTACACTCATTCACTCCTCATTTTCGCCCATATCTCTACGATTGGCGTCTTAGAGATGAATAATGAACACCTCCAGTTCAATTGTACACTGGTAATTGCTCTATTTCTTTCTTAGTCTATCTACGCTTTCAGTACTAACGTTTTTAAGGGACAATGATCCAAACCCATCAAGCAAATGTTAGGTGGACCTCCCGGGATTAGAACCTGTGACATCTACATATGAAGCAGAAGTGCTAACCACTAGATTAGGAAGTAGCCTAAATTAAATTACTTGAAACAATTATACAAGCTGGATGATGAACAACTACAATAATATCTTTATAATTCTTAAACCAGTAATGTCTTGAGAATGTGTAGAGTAATCCCTTAATGTAAATCCTTTATACTGTTTTAGTCATTTATAATTTGTAGAGTACTGTCCTGAAGGCAGAAGTGGCATTTGATCACTATCTGAATCATTGTTAATAGCTTCTAGAGGAAATAACAGCTGGTTTGAAATTGATTATAAATGTATGTAGATAACACAAATAGAGTATTCCAAGATATGTGAGAGTACATTATGGCAGTAATTAATGTTACACTTTTTATGGGCTATTGATATTATATGGAGAAAACTAAATCCAGCATGTCAATTGACCTTGGGGAAACGGTCAGTGAAGTCACCAACACTGGTTGGAACCTATTTTGAATATTTAGCCAGCAATATAGAATCAATATGAAAAGTAATTTAAAGGTTCATTGGTAGAAAGTAGATATAAATTGTAATCGTAAATTATATTTTACCACTTTGTTTTCACTGTATGAATTGTTCTATATCTGAAGGTGACACATGCTGTAGCTGCTCTACTAAAATTAGTGAAACAGGACAAAAATGTATTGTTGGCTTTACCTGAGACTATCTTCATGGAAGTGGAATGTATAAAAATACCAGTATGTCCTACCAAGCAGATACGTTTGTAAGTTCTTTTATTACTTATACTGTGGATATTAAAATCAATTGGATATTACAATATTTGTATTATAGTGCCATATGTTGATTATATTTGTGGTAATAAAGAAAGTAAAAATGTTCTCCAATTAAAAATTTGTTGGAACAGTTGAATTAGATTAATAGCACAGTCTAATAACATACGGATCCGACACTCGGTTGAAAATTGGTGACAAGCACGACACTAGTGCTCTTAGCGGTGGGAGTAGATTAGTGTATTTTTGCCCTATATAGATCCACAGCTGTTCTTACTAAATATCAAATAACTTATGTCTTTAATCTGTAATGGCACTTTTTCTATTGTTATTACTTTACCTCTTTGCTATGCACAATGAAGTAAAACGCTAATGTGTTGTAGGTTAATTGTATAATCTGGCTACTTGGAGCATGAGCTCCACAGAGGAGCAATGGAAGTGTTGTGACTGTATGTTATTAGATCGTGTTAACAGTGCACTCTTAGTAAGAAAAAACACAAATTGGTCGGTAGCGTAGTTGGTTCAGTCCCAGCTTCATGTGCTAAAGGTTCTCAGTTCGATCCCAATCAGAGTCAATACATTTTGAGAAGGATCAGCTGATAACCACCTGCTGTTCATTTGTCATTGGGCTATTAATTAATGACACTTTCTAAGGAATAATCGGCCTTAGTTTGTAACAATGACTACATTCGCTCATCTACACTCATTCGAAATCCATATTCGCCCATATCTTGACGATCGGCGTCTTATGAATAAATAAAATACATGTATGGTAATTCTGTACTATTACTTAATCAACTTCAAATCTGTTCATACTTTGATAGTACATTTTCGGGATGCTAAGTACCAATATTTAGTAAAAATTAGGTGTCGTAAACATAGAGTTAGTATCAATAGTGATACATTAGAATACACTGATGTTGCTCATATACATCGCGCCGCTGCAGTTACTGTTAGGTTAGGTTATCATAGCCTATTGTAGAATATGTTTTTACAAATTAAGCTGATCGAAAAGCGGTTTGCGACAGTGAAAATACATTATTACAGGTTCATTCTAGAATATAATGACCTAACCTAACCATAACTGCCGTGGCGCAATGTCTCCAAAATGTCAGTGATAGTGTGTGAACTTTAAACCTTATCGCTATGCAACGTGAACGACGGCTTTCCGACATTTGATTTTCATTTTTTAACTAAGTGAGAACTACCACATCATTATAAAAATATGAAAAGAATTGAAGGTGACTAAGTAATTGTGCAGTTTTACCACATGTATAATTTATCTGTTCTTCAGCTTTTGAGCTATATTCCTTCAATTGGAAACCGAGACCTCTGGACCCTCTAGAGACAATTTATGCAAATTTCTAATAATATAAATTGATTGTACATAGTTATGCAGATAATAATCATCCCCATCTTCAAATATTGAACACCATACTGAAACTTGAATGTATATGTAAAAGTATAAAAATTCTGTAAGATTGTAAATATTTCCTCCAATTTACCTTAATGTATATATTATCTATTCTATATATTTTTGTATATAGTCTATTATAGAATTTTGTTATTACTATACACCAGTGGTTCTCAACCTAGGGTACACGAATCCTTGGGGGCTTGCAGTGAGCCTGTAGGAGGTTCACGGAAAGAAAATATGTAATGGCGGATAAATAAATAAATAAAAATGCCTTTATTGTGCAAGCGTATTTCAGTTTGAACAACTGTTTTTCAAATCAACTATTGTCAATCTTAAATTAAAATTAATAATAAAATTAATAACAATAGTTACACAGCAGCAAAAACACTTTACTTATCTAAATAGGCGCTGGTTTTAACAGCTCCTTCATTTTTATTTTAAAATTAGCAACAGAAGCTATATTTTTAACATGTGGAGGAAGGTCATTAAATAACTTGGGGCCAAAGTATGAAAACCCCTTCCTCCCTACTTCAAGCCTCACTTGAGGAAAGTGAAGCTGTCCATCCTGGCGGGTGCTACGTTGAGAGACCTCTCCACGAAACATGAGCTTCTCGCTTAGGTACTGTGGCTCTTTTAGAATAAGAGCTTTATGGACCATGCAACATGTCAGAATTCTACACACCACTTCCATAGGGAGCATGTTGACAGCATCTCAAAAGGGAGAAACATGATCGGAATTATGAAGATTGAAAATGTACCGGATGGCTGAATTTTTTGGATTCTATCAATGTCCCCTCTCGAGATGCTGTTCCCGTAGGCCGGATAGCAGTAATAGAATAATGAAAGTACAAGTGACTGCATGAGCTGAAGCTTGGCAAACTCCGGCAACAGTTTTTTAAACCTGTACAGACCCCTCAGTCTGCGAAGCGAACACTGTAAGGCGTGAGTCACATGGTCAGAAAAAGTAAGATCACGGTCAAGGACGACGCCGAGAACCTTAGCCTTGTCACACACAGCCAGGCTCCCACCATCCAGCACGACCATCAATCCACTCTCTTCAAGGGCCCATATCAGATTGTGTGGTGCTACATGAAGGACTGTGCACTTGCTTGCGTTGAGCTTCAGACTATTGGACACCGACCAAGAGCTGATGCTTTGAAGATCAGAGTTGATCTGATCAATGGCGGTGTCAATCTGTTCAGGCTCATACGACAAGTGCAATTGACAGTCGTCCGCAATTAAATGAGCGGAACAGTGTTGAACACAACTGGGAAAATCAGACGTGTACAAATTAAATAGGATTGGCCCAAGGCAACTACCTTGTGGAACACCCCATAATTTGAGGAGAGGCATAGATGTCTCGTTGCCAAGCTTGGTGACCTGCTGTCTTTCTTCTAGATATGATTTCATCCACCTAATTACTCCCTCACCAAATCCATAATAATTCATTTTGGCTAGCAACATCTCATGACTTATAGAATCAAAAGCTTGAGAATAATCTAGCATAATGAGAGAGCTGATCTGTCCTTTATCTTTTGCTTCAAATATATCACTAAACAAGTTGGTAAGGGCAGTGGATGTACCATAGTTTTGTCTAAATCCAGATTGTAACTTTGGTAAAATATGTTCTTCTAAAATATGGGTAGCCAACGCATTTACTCTAGCAACGAAGGTCTTAGAAGCTAAATGTCTACGAACCAAGGGAGTGGGGCAGGCCACCCCTCCATTCTCTAAAATTAAACTTGCCCAAGCTACTGTCACTGTCTAACTTTACAGTCTAACTCTACTGTCACTTGTCAATCACTGCACGGTATGCCCAGAGGTCTGCACAGTACTTCTGTGTTTTTGTTAAGTTCACATGCGTAAAATATTATACTAACTAATATGGATAAGTGGTTGAAAAGTAGTAAAGCAATAACTTCATTGAAGAGGAAGTCAAATGACACTGATTAAAGTTTGGATTTTATTTTCTCGGAGAAAATGACTGTCCCAGGCCGCAATGTGTAGTATGTGGCGAATTGTTTGCTAATAATAGCATGAAGCCTTCACTTCTTTCACGCCATTTACATACAAAACATGAAAATAAAGATCATAGATTTTTTTAGTATCTTTTAAAGCACAAAATTATAGTATCTTATTTTAGTCAACAAAGACAACAAAAATGCGGTTGAGGCCTCATATAAAAATAAGCAATCGCATTGCTAAATTTGGCAAAGAACACACCATAGCAGAACATTTTTTTCCATGCATTAAGGATGCTGTTAGTTGCATGCGTGCTATGAAAATAAACACTATTCCTGTTTATAACTCAACATTACCTCAAAAAATTAGTAATATGTCTGATAACGTCAAGGAAACGGTAAATACCAGAATTAGGAGTAGTAAGTACTAGTTGATGAAAGTACAGATGTGTCTAAATGTGCTGTGCTGCTTGTAATTGCAAGATATCTCTATGAAAATGATGTTGAAGAAAATCTTTTACTGTGTTACCCACTGCCGGAAACAACTGGAAATTACATATTTACTGCTATTAATGATAATTTGATTATAAAAGTAACATTACCTGGGAAATCTGTTGTGGCCTATCTACTGATGGTGCAAAGTCTACGTCAGGATGTTTTGTTGGGCTTCAAGCCTGTGTTAAAGAGGTTGCACCTCTTGCACGCTGAACTCACTGCTGTATTCACATACAAAGTCTTGCCTGCAAAAATCTATCTAGTGTATTAAAAACTGTCCTTGATGAAGCCGTTAAAATCGTCAACTTCATCAAATCACAGGTCTTAAACTCGAGGTTTTTCAAGTCTGTGTGAAGAAATTGATAGCGTCCATATTAGTTTGCTTTATGACACAGAAGTCAGAGATAAAGTCCTCCATAGATTGTTTGAGCTAAGGTTTGAAGTACATCTGTTTTTTTTTTTTTCAGGATAATCAATTCCATCTATCATCCAGATTACATGATTGTGACTGGCTACAATCTTTGGCTTACCTTTGTGACATTTTTAACCAAGTCAAGAAGGTAAATTTGAGTCTCTAGGTAAGCTCATAAACAATCTTCAGAGTAACAGAAAAAAATAGAATCAATGACGTAAAAGATAGATTTTTGGAGATCCTGCATCCTTCAGGGGTAAACAGAAGTATTTGATACGTTGCAAGAGAATGAGATACAAGTCTCCAGTGCTCCCAAGCTATAAATATCTGAACACTTGAAGGAATTAAACTTCATTCACAAAGTATTTTCCGAAGATTGACGAAGGAATTAATTGGATTCCAAATCCTTTTTTTTCAAACAGGTTGGGGTTGCAGAAAAAGAAAGTCTGATTGAAATTTCTATTGACAGAACATTGAAATTAATTTTCAAGACAAAACTTCCTCAACCTTTAGTTGGACGTAAGCAGTGAGTATAAACGTCTGTCAGATATGGCAATAAAGGTTTTGTTGGCCTTGCCATCCACCATATTGATGGAAAGAGCTTTTTCAATTTTATAAAGAACAAGTACAGAAACAAGTTGGATGCTGCTCCAGATTTGAGATTGTACTTGGCATCTTTCAAGCCCAACTTCAAGAAGCTGTGAGCCGCGAAGCAAGAACAGGGATCTCATTAACTGCATATAGTTTTCTCAAGTCATTTTTGTATGAATATCAGTAAGATGACTTTAAAGACATTTTCATATTATTAACACTGTAGTATTTATTAATACTGTATTCCTCAAACTCTTAAATGTTATTACAAATTATATTACGTTGCTCAAACTGATTTAACCCAGTATTTATTGTTACCCTAATTTTCACTTTTTACTTAAACTGCCTCTAGACTGAAATATAGTTAAGGGGTCCAATTTATTTAAATATTCTGGTAAGGGATACGTAACTGAAAACAGGTTGAGAACTGCTGCTATACACTGTTATGATTATCAATCAGGGCGCATGTGGTAAGCATTAAGATATTTGGTAGCCACCCAGACCTGCAATGCCCATGTAATAATTTTTATAAATATTTTCCTTGTTCACTCACCACTGAATCCAACTTATTTATTAAATCTATCTTGCCCCGTAAGGTCACTTACTTATATCATCACCTAATAAAAAGAAGTACACAAAAAATAGTATCTTTTTGGATAGTCTTTATTTTCCTGTACACTTCACTTAACTAAATGGAAATAACAACCTCATTTCCTTGAATCTCAGCACTAATAAATCAATGGTGTTTTTTTAATGCTTGACAGTATATTTTCTGCAAGATTATTTTGTTGTACCCTGCTTTAATAAACTTGGCACACTAGTAGTCTTTTCTAAATAAACTTGGCACACTAGTAGTCTTTTCTAAATAAACTTGGCACACTAGTAGTCTTTTCTAAATAAACTTGGCACACTAGTAGTCTTTTCTAAATAAACTTGGCACACTAGTAGTCTTTTCTAAATAAACTTAGCACACTAGTAGTCTTTTTTAAATAAACTTGGCACACTAGTAGTCTTTTCTAAATAAACTTGGCACACTAGTAGTCTTTTCTAAATAAACTTGGCACACTAATAGTCTTTTCTAAATAAACTTGGCACACTAGTAGTCTTTTCTAAATAAACTTGGCACACTAGTAGTCTTTTCTAAATAAACTTGGAACACTAGTAGTCTTTTCTGAATAAACTTGGCACACTAGTAGTCTTTTCTAAATAACTTGGCATGCTAGTAATCTTTTCTCCTTACACGCTGCTTTCTACATAGTAGATAACTTTTGAACCAACTTACTGCTATTCCAATTGAAGCAAAAACTCCTGTTACATCATGAAAATTACTTGTATAGTATGATTTTGCCATTAAACAACACTTTGAAACAAACATTTATTTTCAGATGTCTTGGTTCTAAAACATGCCATGATAAAAATATCAC
Source organism: Stictocephala bisonia (assembly GCA_035578905.1). Taxonomy (NCBI): domain Eukaryota; kingdom Metazoa; phylum Arthropoda; class Insecta; order Hemiptera; family Membracidae; genus Stictocephala; species Stictocephala bisonia. The sequence goes on along the minus strand of JAQJVL010000913.1, from coordinate 58,880 downwards.
ATGCAGACTTGTAAAATTTACCCAAGTTAATTCAATTTATAAACATTTAACTAGATCAAAGAAGTCAGATTTGCAAATTTACTTTAAAAATCTAATAGCTGTGCAGACCTGTAATTGACAAAAATAGTTCTGACTTTAGTAAGTTTGGAAGATAGTCTTCTAATTTATTGGCAGTGACTTCACTGGCTGTGAAAGTTTATTAAATATTACTATTTAAAATAGTTATAAATTTAAGAGCTGAAAATTCCTAGCTAGACAGTTGTTATGCATTTTCTTTTAGAAATTTTAAGTAAAATAATAACTATTGAATTTTAAGATTCAGTTACTTGAATTCAAGTTAAATTTCAATTAAATGTTTTACGAGAATGGAAGACTTGTTTGGAACAGAAACAAGAATAAATGGAACATGCTTAATATAAGCTAGAGTTCAGGGTTGTGAAAGTTGGAGACTACGGTTCAAACAGAGGTGACATCACTCTTCTCCACATAATCCAGCTTTATACGCTGATACGATATTTAACATACACACATTCATAAACAGATCGAAACGACTTTCACATAAGAATATGACTATGTTACTTGCAAGTTGTTTTTGAATGTTGAATTAGTTGAATGTTTTATTTATATATGTTCCTGATACATTTGTTACACTTAATGTTATTAATAAAGTATTAAAATTAAAGTGAAAATTAATAACTACTTTGAAGATCTGACATAATTAGTTTGACAAATGTTTCAGTAAATTGCCACACCCTTTGGTAAATGACTTGTCTGATGTATTATTGATCACTGCAGACAAGAAAGGAGCAAAGATCTATCCTGATAAGGCAGTGGATTATTACACTGAGCTTCTAGCAAAACATGATATCAATTTTATTCAAAAGGTAAGACAATCTAGACAAATTTGAAATCATTAATAATAGTAATAATATTTATTTGTCATTCAAGTATTTAAATTGCTTCAAAAATATAAGAACATAAATATTAATTCTAAGCATCAAAGTCTTGCGAAGTTTGCAAATGTTAATAACTCATATTTGGATAGATAAGATGCTCAGTAAACCTACCCTCTCAACTCCTCTTTGAGGCATTGCTCTGCCTTGTAACTTGATATCTTCAGACAGGATATTAAATGCATTTTGGAGAGTATCTGTCCACCTTCTGCCCAGTTAAAATTGCCATAGTATTCCATACTGATTGATCACTTTTACAGTGCATCCTTTGGGAAGGGCCAAGTAGACGACATGGTTCCATGGATAACATCTTTTCTTTAATTTCCCTAGAAATAGGCTCTGGGGAAAAGGGCAATTCACTTTAGAGCTTGGATGCAATTTCAACATCATCGCATTGTTCATTGATATTGGTAATATCAGTTGTTTCGGCATCATCATCTGTATATATTCCTAGTTTTGCAACAGTTAAACTACTTTATCCAATTTCTTTGCCATCACATAATTTTTTTTTTGTTTGTTAGATGTACTAGGTGAATGTATATCACATGGCTTTCTTTTTAAAATTTGCATCTTTTGAATTTTATCTGCTTTTTCTACCCTCTCTTTCTGTAGTTTCTTTTGTGAGAACCACTCCAGTGTTTATATGGCCGTTGAGCACTGGAAGAAAAAAAATAATATTGATGAAATATCAATGAAACAATGTACAGTTTCGTAAATAATATAAAACACAAACACATGACACTGTTCATTACGGTACATGTCACTTTTCTTGAGTGTCAAATATAAATAAACAATTGCAATAAATAGTCTTATTAATTTTCAAATAACTTATAAAAATTAATTAAACCTATTAATTTTTTTTGTTTATTTATGCGACATGATCTCAAACTTGCTCACATTTATCACTCAGTATGCACACAATAAGTCAACCTTATTGTTCCGCAACCCTACCACAACTAAGCTTCAGTAGTCACCAAACGTTTGTTAATTTACCTAATGATATTTTTAGCTGTACAGCCCACTGCCCCAAGCGTTGATGAGTATGTGGTGAGACACGTTGACATTGCAGTATGTGCAGTACTTATTAGCCAACGAGTTAACAATAAACATACTTCGTGACATTAAGTAATTAAGAAACAGGTTATTGCTGTTTTGGATACACATGGTTAAAGATATTTCAGCTTATTTTAGTAATTTCTTGAAAATATATAAATATAAATATTGTTACAATTGGTGGGGGGCCCATGAACTAGCATGTTATCATCTCTCATTTGATATGAAATCGGAATATTTTACACTATACTTATCTTTTCTTTTTTATTTGCTCAGAAAATTGTCTTGTTTTCATTTAAAATATTTAATTAAGAAAATATTTATTTAACGAGGCCGGGAGCCCTGTGGGCCCATTATTGCTTTCACTGTTTTGTATGATACAAATCTGCATTCTTTCTAATTAATCAGGAATAAAGTTTTACAGATCTTGTAAACGAAAAAGTAGAGGTGTGTGATGCATCGAAAAGCATAGAAAAATCCATGCGATTCGAAGTATTAAAAAATCTATGCAATTCATGACTAGTCAAAATGTTGATGCATTGAAAGTAACACGATGTATCGATAGTGCCACAATGCATAAGCAATATCAATGTCTCAGATTCATTTTGATGCGCCAAAATTACTAATTATTAAGAAAAAAATTCCTTTTTACTCTATAATATTTAGTGCCTCTTGTAGAACTACTAATGTTTTAAATAAAATATTTTTATGATAAAATAGTTGTAAAATGATTATTACTTGAGTTTGTTTTCGTTCTGAGCGGACAGGGATGAGCGCAAACGGACACAAACCTGAGTATATCGCGATAACAAATACCGAGTTCAACTGGGAGATAATTTGTACTGATATGAACATGATAAAAGTACATCAAGCAATGCATATGGGTATCGTAATTTACATGCATGCAGCGGACCGCGAATCAGTACAACATTCTCATACAGACAGTTCATCTATTTCAGTTAGTTGGCAATTATTTTGGGATCTGTATTTGATAACAAATAATACGAATTGTTGCCTAGATAGTTGAAATAGTGAAACAAATTATGTCTTCAAATGTGTTTTCTAATATGTCTAATATTGCAAAAAACAGTCCAATTTATTGCTGATAACAGTCGAATTTTGCAGATAACATCAGTCCATTCGTAGTGACTTTTGTAATCACTTCCTGTCTGAAAGGGTACCTGGCCTATCCATCATTTTAACAAAACATTTCCTAATCAAATCACAATATTATCTAGTTTCCTTTTATAAATTCAGACTTGTTGCATTTGTAACAATAATTCATGTTCGTCGATTTCAATTCAGTTTGTATGTTGGCACTGTGTTCTAAAATACTTAACTCAAGATTATTTGCATTTAAAAAAAGTATAATTAAACGTTAATTGTTAAAAACAACTCTATTAACATATATTTTCAAACTTTTTATTGGAAAATATTTAAAATTAGAATTAATATAAATACTTTCAATCAATGTATTAAATAAATTACATTTTATTGTATTTGTTGATATTGTTTTATTAATTTTAATATATCGGCTTAACAGTAATGGATTATTATGCTTAAATCAAAATGTGTATATTTGATTATTATACTTATAAACAAATTCTGTGATATAGTACGCTGTATTTATCTATACTTACGTTACTTAGTATTAATATTTATTTCAGTTAGCCCACCGTAAGTTAAAAAGTAATATGGCTGTTATCATTTTCCAACTATGATATTGATTAACAATAATTAAATTTTTTCCTTTATTTTATACATTATTCTTTTAACCTGTGAAATATATTATTTTAACTAAAAAATTAAATTTTTATAATTTTGACCAGTTACTCTCCCACAACAACAAAAAAGTACAACTATTGGCATTTAAATTTAATGAATTTAATACAGAACCATGAACTTAATTTATCACTAGCTTTTCCTATATTTGTCCTTAATTACTTAATTACATAAGCATGCTTAGGGCTAAGCAAATTTATTAAGCCCTAAAATGGTATTTCAAAATAATTATGATTTATTAAGATTTATTAATTAAGATCTTACATTCGTTATATTATTTTTAACTGGCCTAACTTTGATATAAAGTTAGTTTTTATATTTTTGCTGCATACATATAACAAAAACTAGCTAACATCTATATTAGCTCTTTTGGAATGATCAGCTAAATTGGAATGATCATATTAACCAAGTTTGTTTTAAAATTTCCTCAGGACTATATGCTCTGAGACAAATGGCCAAATTTAGCAGTCTAAAAACTCTTAAACAGATTTATTTTGCATTAATTGAATCACATATATCCTTTGGATTGTGTTTGTATGGTGCAACTACAAACAATAACTTGAACAGAATACTTGTTCTACAAAAAAAAGCAATTAGAGTCATTCTTAAGTTACAACATCAAGATTCGGTCAAAGAACACTTTAAATCATTAGGCTTCTTAACCATCTATGCACTGTATATCTATCAGCTAATAATCCATATCAAAATCAATTTTGAACAACTACCCAAATTAGGTTCCACCCACGAATATAATACTAGACACAGACATCAACCGATTTTTAATATACATAGATTAGAATTATATTCCAAAAAACCAAGTTATTCAGGTATTAGATTTTTTAATCATTTACCTTTGGAAATTAAACAGATTGCCAACCTCACTACTTTTAAGAATAAAGTGAAAACATATTTAACACGTTCACTGCTGAATATACATGGTAAACCTACCCACCACCCTGAATATTTTTATTAAATAATAACATACCTTGAGGTGTCAAAACCAGTGTTTAGTGTTGTTTTCAGTTTATAAACCCCAGAATAATGAGTTTCAGCCATGTTGAAAGTAGCACGCCATACGGCGTGGTCAGGCCATGGCGCCCTCTCGTGACTGTCCATTGGGTCTTCAATCTACTATTTGTCCACTTTATCGTCACTAATATGCGTTCTAATAAGTCTATGGCATAATACTTTGAATAAATAAATAATTGGTTAAAAAAATATATATTTACAAATATATACAAGTGCACAAGGGCCTTCATTTAGTTCTTGTGAAATGTGTCAAAACATGCACCAGGGCAGAGGGCTGGAGAACCTGGGCATGCCTCACAGACATATTTTGTTTGTTTCCTTATTCCATTTGCTCGACATTGTCGGCAATCCTTTCTTTGTGACCAGTTGGGTTTCCCAGGGCGTGGTCCAAGAGTAGTGAGGGTGTGATCCGTGCCACGCAACGGCAAAGCTACTAGCGGCTCAGCTGGTTTGGGCAACAGTTCCTCCAAGACACTCATTCGGAAATTATAAAACGATATTTTGTGTTTCCCAGTATTGGTATTATAAGTGTTGTATAGCAGGTGTGAATTTAGTAGTAGCATATGAATGATACGCATGGCGATCTTCTTATACCAGCGAAGGGTTTTACGCTCCACTGGATAATAAGACATCATCATATCGCCTCTGTCAACTCCCTTCATAAAGCCGTTATACTTTACAATCGGAAGAGGCTTTTCACGCATTACATTCCTCTTGTTTATAGACTGGACTATTTCATTTTCATACTCAGAGGAAATGTATGTAACAACGCGTTTGTCCCTCCATTTACCGATACAAACACCTTCGGCGTATCTGGCAATAGTTTCACCTTTTTTCAATACTGCAGCCACAACATTTTTAGGATTATGTTTTCGATCATTACGTAATGTGCCTGTACAATACGTATCTCTGGCTAACAACTTTGCAGTAAGATCAAATGAGTTGTAGTAGTTATCCATGTAAAGACTATGTCCAACCCCCAGTTTATTTTCCATAAGCTTCAGGACAACATTCGCTGCATGGCCTTTCCCTCCAAGATCATCCAAGACACCACAATAAACAATAAATTTCAAAATCAATCCGTGGGGGTCACTCAATGTGTACAATTTGATACCATATTTATGTTTTTTTCCCTTCAGATACTGTCTGAAAAGAAGCCTACCACGCCATAGAACCATGGACTCGTCAAGTGACAGTTCTCTCTGAGGGTAATATGTATTCTCCATTTTTGCATTGAAGTAATCAACAAATTGTTGAATTTTTGCAATTCTCTCGATAGCATATTGGGCATTAGGATCTTTGAAGTGTAGGCAACGTAAAATGTTCAAAAATCTGTCACGTGACATGTATCTGGAAAAACAAGTGAGAGAATAAAGCCAATGTGACTTCCAATAGTCATTCAAACGATTGAGCTTTATACTTCCAGTGTTAATAAATAGGCCTATATATGTTCTTAGTTCATTGACGGTGATATCTTTCCATTTAGTAATCCTAGATTTGGGAGTCAGTTTAGAGTTATTTGTAAACACATCTACAGCATTACGGTTAGTATGTTCTACAATAATAGACAAAATATTTTCATCCAATAAAACATTGAAAAAATCAATAGGCTTGCCTGTACCTGGTAATGGAATTAGAAATTTTTCTTCCCTCACAAACTGTATTTGTTTCAATCCAGATGTATGAATTGACCAAACAGGAGGTGTAATATCATAATCACAATCGTCCTCCGAATCAGTCGAAAATGTTTCATTGTCCGTATTACCATTTTCCTCATTACGTGAGACGGAAGTATCAGAGTCACTAGAATCACTCACATGACGCTGGGGACGTTTACGGGATGTAGAAGCCATATTTTAATCAAAATAACACTGTAAACTATTCATAAACAACAATAAATAATATGTATATAAACCACAAAATAACTAGCATGTATGTCAGAAACCAGAAGAGATATCAAGAAACGAAAACCACCACGAAACAGCTCGATCCATACCGAAAACACGGACAACTGAGACCCATCCCCCCCATCAAAGCTGGAAAGCGTGCCAACTGGGGGATGGCTCAAAACAAGTCAAGCGATGGGATCACGGGCGGCAGTTGGAGGGTCAAAATAAACTCGGCAGCTGAGCAAAACTAAATTATATTTCAAGAGAACAAACAAAACTGGCAGGCGGAAGGCCACAACATCAATTGGCAGAAAGCCCCAATATTTATTCGCACTTAAATAAATTACAATAACCACTAAAAGTAACACGATAAAACAAATGCTACAAAAACAACAAACTCTACAAATACCAAAATTAACAATCAACAACTACATGGCCTATCTGCAGCCTAGCCTGCAACACCCAAAACGTAAGAAAAAATTTAATGCCCAAATAAAAGTGAAAATTTAGAACTTTTGGATCACAACACTTAAACCGGCAATTTAGCCCACATCCCATGATTCCACCGGGGCCAGGGAGTAAGCCGGAATCCCTGGGCAGCTCCGAATTAGAAGTTAAGCAAAAGAACAATAATCACCTTTTGGTGAAGAATTAAAAAAATTAAACAAGTTAAAAAAAAATATAAAACGGTACCGTTCGAGTAAAAATTCACTTCAAAACACCCCTAATACACTTTAAAAAAAAATAAATAACAATAACTAGGCCTAAACATATAAATAAATAATAACATGATTTAACAATGGGGACCTAACAAATATAAAAATCTAAACAAAGGTAACAAGAAAATAAACTAATTAAACTAAATAACAACAAATATTAACATTAAAAGTTCTTGGTATTTTAAGTTTTTTTTTCTTTGATAAAAAAAATATGTCCCCAATGGCTGTGTTGCATAAAATCACGGTTCCAGTTCTAGGCCCAGGCCACATAAATATATCCACAAACATTTTTTTCTTCTTTTTTTTTTTTATAATTTCACTTCGTATCAACCCCCAGCTCAGCCGCCGGGAAATTAAGATGCAACGCACTGACCTGAGGACAGAAGACTTCTACCCAAGGATGTAGGTTGGGCTGCAGGGTCGTAACTGGTCACTCATACATGGTCCTCAGGCCAGGCGGGCAGTGTAGATGGTTGAACTTTCCCCGAACGACAGGCTGAGGGAAAATGTCCCACTCGAGGACCCTGGACTGCAAGGCAACACCACAGCACATTAAAAACAGTCCAGCCACAACAACAAAAATATTACACATAACAACTAAATATAAGGGTGCATGATTTCGCAAAACTGAACATGAAGATACAAACAAGAACATGAGTGGAGCAAACAAGACAGTGAAAGATTAACTTTAGGCTCTGAATAATTTAAACCAAATTACAATTTAACAAAATATAAAAGACGTATGAAACAAAAAAAATGACAAACTGAAAACTAGGCTATAGATCCAGGAGCAAAATGTTATACATGAAAATCAAACTAAAGATAGGCTAGGTTATTGTCAATTAACAAAAAGATGGTAAATCGGCAACTCCAACTGAAAAAGGCTCAACAAAACATTATACAGAACTACTATTAAATATAAAACCAGATATAATAAAGCAATTAATGCTAAAGAGGTAACATTGAGCACGTGGCTCGAACCTAGGTTAACACATCTAGACAAAGAATATAAATTATACAAAACCCTGAAAACACAAGTAAGCCCGTTGAATATTATTTAAACAAAAGTATTTTCACCAAAAGGGTGATTAGATATTCGAAATTACAAAAGAACACTTACGTTTTGGAGCCTCTAGCCTATCATGTTCTTTAACGCTGGCGTAGACCAAACCAAAATGATGGCCAACCTGACAGACGAAGGCTGGAACACGGAACGACCGAGTCCGAGCCAACGGCCACCAAAGTATGCGAAACGCAGGACACAAGCGATCTCAGGCAGCCCGGCAGACCACGACGAAAAAAACGAAAGTACCGGTCAAAAGACCCGGTACAACCTCCCTCTGCAAAACCTCAACACACCCAGGCAGGGGAGAAAACTCGGTACCTCAGGGAACCAAACAGAAGAAGATGAAGAACCCTCCAAAGAGTGGTGTTCCAAGGACGCCCAAGAGAATCTAAGAGGGGAAACCCCTCAAACAGGGAGCGAACTACCCTGACGGTCGGGCCCGACCAGAAAAGAGAGAAGGAGACTCTCTCAGAACGGCAACCCAGGGCGCAGAGGTGATCAATCTCTTTGCCCCAAGAAACCCCCAGGAACACCAACTCCTGGATCAACCGTTCCCCGGAAAGCCTTAAGCTGGGACACATGGGCTTTCCTGAACACCCTGCCTGACTGGGGATCAACCAGCAGAGCAGTCACCGGTGACAAAAACCTGTCGATGCGGTGGGGACCAGACCACCGATAGCACAACTTTGCAGCTCTTCGTTCCGCGGCCGAACTGACCGGGTGAGCCTGACAAAGAACCAGATCTCCAACCTGAAAAGGGTTAGGAGTACGACCCTTATCATACCTCCTCCTTACTCTCTCTCTAGCACGTAGCAGGTTACGCCGAGCAGCCCGCCACGTGGACACTACGTCAGTGGCACCTGGCGTAGGTAGAAGATCCTCTAACCTCCACAAGTTGGACAAAGGGTTGTTAGGAGGGTAGCCATGTAGAATCTCGAAGGGAGTGGCATTGTGACTCTCATGCTTGGAAGAATTGAAAGCAAGCTGGAGCCAAGAGAGACTCTCATCCCAGGTGTTGTGCTTCTCAGCATGGAAAGTAATAAGGGCAGACCGAAGATTGTGGTTGAACCGCTCTGCATGAGAAGGCTGTGGGTAATACGGAGAGGTAGTCAAATGCCTGATACCATTGCCAAAACAGAACCTACGAAACTCGTGTGAGGTAAACTGGCTACCGTTGTCGGACACAAGAGTAGAAGGCACACCAAAGTGCTGGAAGAGTTGGGACTGGAGAGCACGGATGGTGAGCTTAGTCGTAGCACTCCGAAGTGGGTAAAGCCAAACGAACTTCGAGAAAGCATCCACACAAACAAGTAGGTAGGAGCTACCTGACTTGCTACGGGGAAAAGGACCCACGTAGTCGATGAACACCTTCTCAAAAGGACGCTCGGCCACCTCAGAAGATAACAACCCTAACTTTGCATTCTGACTAGGCTTGCTGAGAGAGCACAGGTGACAAGCCCGCACTCTGCCTGCAACATCCCGGTCCATGCCCTTCCAGATGAAATACCTACGAATCTTAGCGATGGTCTTATGAATGCCAAGATGACCGCCCACAAGGGAAGAGTGATAATACTGAAAGACCATCGGTACTAGATGACTAGGCAGCACTACACGGGGTTCACCCCTCTGTCGAGGACGGCAACAGAGTACCCCTTTGGACAGAAAATAGGGAGGGTGGGCACCTCCCTCTTGAAGCTCACCTAAGATGACTGACAGCTCAGGATCTTTCTGCTGATATGACAGTAGGTCGTCAAAAGCCAGAGGAAAATCCAGAAGAACAGCACCACACTGAGCAACAGCCTCAGTCGGTGGATCACTGGGTTCATGATACATGCGGGAAAGAGCATCCGCGATGACATTCTGGGTACCCCTAAGATGTTGGACTCGGAACTTAAAGGCAGAAATTTTGACCACCCAGCGACCAATTTTCCCAAGCTGTCTGGGATGGGCAAGAAGCCAAGACAGTGCCTGATTGTCTGTCTCCAGCAAGAACTCAGCGTGTTCCAAGAAACGCCGAAACTTGTCCGTACCAAAAACAACAGCCAGACACTCTAACTCATAGATGGAAGAAGCTTTCTTTTCCTGGTGAGACAACGTCCTTGAAGCAAAAGCGATGGGCTGCCTGACCCCATCAAACTCCTGAGAAAGAACAGCAGCAATGGCGGAGGAGGAGGCATCAGTCTGAAGAATGAATTCTCTGCTGAAATCAGGCATACGCAGGACAGGAGGTTGCATGATAGCCTCCTTGAGAGCATCAAAGGCAGTCTGCTGAGCTTGGCCCCACACAAAAGGGACACCTTTCTTTCGCAACTCGTTCAACGGGGCAGCAAGCTCGGCCACGTTAGGGATGAACCTACGGTAAAAATTCACCATCCCCACAAAACGGGCAATCCCCTTGGCATCTCTGGGAGGAGGAAAATCCCGAATGCCCTGGGTCCTCGCAGGATCAATGCAGACGCCTCGAGAAGATATCAGATGACCCAGAAAACAAATCTCAGGACGAGCAAAAGTGACCTTCTCTGGATTGACAGTAAGGCCAGCTGATTTAAGGCGACTAAGAACTTCCTCCAGATGTTGCATGTGTTCCCCGAAAGTCTCACTGTAGACAAGAAGGTCGTCCAGGTAATTGAAGACAAACTTGAATTTCACATCATGGAAGATGGAATCAAGCAGACGAGTAAGAGTCTGGGCACCCACAGCAAGACCCCTAGGAACCCTAGTGAACTGATAAAGATTCCAGGGAACACAGAAGCTAGTCACAGGCCGTGATTCCTTCTTTAATGGAATCTGATGGTAGGCCTGGTTCAAATCAAAAACACTGAAAAACTTAGCCTTACCGAACCAATCAAACGCAGAATGCAAATCAGGCAGAGGTACCGAGTCAATAGCGACCTTAGCGTTGCGCCTCCGATAATCCATCACAAGCCTAGACTTACCATTAGGCTTGGGCACAAGAAAAGCTGGACTGGCATAAGCGGAACGAGACGGTTCAATCACACCCTTGCTCAGAAGATCTTCAATCATAGCCCTCATAACCTCCATCTTTGGGGGAGCAAGTTTGTACGGATGACTTCTAACTGGCTGAGAATCGGTGAGGTGGATCTCATACTCCAGAAGAGAAGTGACCCCAAGCTCAGCCGTAAGCACATCAGGAAACCGCAAACACAGCCTCCTAATGGCCTCCGCCTGCTCAGGGGGGAGATGACCAACTGGATCCACCTTGGGTTGTTCGGGCTCACAACCCACCTCTCTGACTGCAGGAGGGCAGTCAGAATCACCTACTAGAGGCACCAAAACTCGCCGATTGAACTTGAAAAACATCTGGCGCTTCTGGAGGTCAAGCACCATACCACTCTTAGAAATAAAGTCGGCCCCTAGGATACAAGAAACCGCCAGGTCCTTGGCAACAAGAAAACCCCACCTCCAGGAAAATCCTTCGATCTTAAAATGGAAAAACGCCTTTAGAATAATAGGTAGAGGAGTTTGGGATGCCGTCCAGCATGTAATAGAAGAAGGCTCGGTGTGCCTGACAAGTCCTAAGGCGTCAAGGGACTCAAAAAGAGAAAGGCTGATGATACTGCATGCCGAACCAGAATCAAGAAGGGCTCGACACACCGTACCCCCAAAAGAAACAAAAACGCCAGGACACACCGAGGTGACCGCACTAAGTCCCAGGGAAGCCATGCCAGCAAGGCCCGAAAAATCCCCGACACTCCTGCTATGGGCACGTGTCCGAGGCAAATGGCTACGGTCACTCGCAACAACGCGGAGAGCTACTGTGGAGGCAACCCCCCACGCTGAGCGTTTCCCGCCCCACGACCTCGAGCACGTGGACAGTCACGACGAATGTGACCAGGTTGGCCACAAGCAAAACACACAACAGGAGGCCGAGAACCACGACCCTCACACTGGCTGACTCACACCTACAGACATAGCCGGTCGACGGGTGGGGAGAGCACGATGACTCTCAGAATCCCTCCCTTGCTGGTCTGAGAACTGCACGCTACGCGAAACAATGCACAGCTGATGCAGCTCCCGAAAAGACGAAGGCACACCAGCAAAAACTAATCTGCACCGTTCCTCAGGAGAAATGCCATCCAGGATGACACGAACGGTGTCAGCTTCAGAAAGTGTGAGGCGCAACGCTTGACGAGCTTCCTTTACTGAAGAGACATAGGCTGCCAGAGACTCGCCCCTACCCTGCGACCGATAAAATCTGTCCATGACCATCCTCTCCCTGAGTCGAATGGGAAGAAACGATGAAAGTAACTCTCGATGGAACGAGTCCACCGAGGCATCACTGGCCAAGACAGAACTCAGCAACTCCCCAACGGGACCTCTGCAATAAGGGAAAATCAGACGAAGCAAGTCCCCAGCCTGCATGCCGGGCATCTCACTAAGTCTGAGAAAGGCCACTAGAAGCCACTAAGAAGCTCCTCAGGATCCATCCCATCGATCACAGGGAGATTCTGGATCATGGGCGTGAGAGGGTTAGGTAGCTTGTGGTAGCTCAGCTGCAGAAGAGCAGGTGAACACAAAGAAGCAGAAGGAACGGCAGCTGGAGCCGAACCACAAGCAACCTCAACAGAAACGCCTGCAGGCTCAGAAGGAACCTCAGGCACAGTGAGAGCCGTTGTCTCAGCCTGCGGCCTCGACACGTTGGGCGAAAGCGCGAAAGTAGGCCGCTGACCCAGACCCGTAGGAGTCGTGGAACCGGAGAGTGCCTGAAAAATCTCCTCCAGCCTAGACACACTCTCCAAGATCCACGCCCTATCTGACGGCTCCAACCCCGATGCCCGGTTGACCAGCCTTAAACGGGCAAGCAGATGCCCCAAACGTGCAAGACGGCAGGCCCGGTCACGACCTACTGGAGGTTCCAGCTGCAGATCTTCCAAAACCCCTTCCCAATCTTCCACCTTACGTTTACAAACAGACAACTCATCACCAACCTCCAGTAGATCAGACCAATCCACCGCCGTACCCGCGGACAACTACTCCCGCAGCAACCTCCGGAGATTCAAAACATCACCCTCCGGAGTCACCCCACGCGACCTCAAATATCAACTGCTCCTTCACCAGGAGGGCAACATTCTGCAGATAGGCCATCGAGAACACAACAAATCTCAACAATATACACAAAAAAACGACAACTCCAGGGTCCAAGACGAACAAAACCCTCAGCCTACCGAGCCACTGCCGACCACTCCAATCCACCCATGAAACCCATTCAAAACAGTAACCAAGCGGATTGCCTAGTTTTTTTTTTATTTTTTTTTAAGTTAAATTATTTATTTGGTTTTCTAATTGTTTTTCTTTTTAATAATTATTTATTTGTTTCTTTTTTTTTTTTTTACGTATTACCAAGACACCTTTGACGGTAGGTCAGACAACCAGTACCTACTTACAGGCAAACACCCACCATCAACAACCAAGAGAGAATTTTTTTTTTTTTTTTTAGGCAACCACGCTCTGCTACCAATTGAGACCCATCCCCCCCATCAAAGCTGGAAAGCGTGCCAACTGGGGGATGGCTCAAAACAAGTCAAACGATGGGATCACGGGCGGCAGTTGGAGGGTCAAAATAAACTCGGCAGCTGAGCAAAACTAAATTATATTTCAAGAGAACAAACAAAACTGGCAGGCGGAAGGCCACAACATCAATTGGCAGAAAGCCCCAATATTCATACGCACTTAAATAAATTACAATAACCACTAAAATTAACACGATAAAACAAACGCTACAAAAACAACAAACTCTACAAATACCAAAATTAACAATTAACAACTACATGGCCTATCTGCAGCCTAGCCTGCAACACCCAAAACGTAAGAAAAAAATTTAATGCCCAAATAAAAGTGAAAATTTAGAACTTTTGGATCACAACACTTAAACCGGCAATTTAGCCCACATCCCATGATTCCACCGGGGCCAGGGAGTAAGCCGGAATCCCTGGGCAGCTCCGAATTAGAAGTTAAGCAAAAGAACAATAATCCCCTTTTGGTGAAGAATTAAAAAAATTAAACAAGTTAAAAAAAATATAAAACGGTACCGTTCGAGTAAAAATTCACTTCAAAACACCCCTAATACACTTAACAAAAAAATAAATAACAATAACTAGGCCTAAACATATAAATAAATAATAACATGATTTAACAATGGAGACCTAACAAATATAAAAATCTAAACAAAGGTAACAAGAAAATAAACTAATTAAACTAAATAACAACAAATATTAACATTAAAAGTTCTTGGTATTTTAAGTTTTTTTTTCTTTAATAAAAAAAATATGTCCCCAATGGCTGTGTTGCATAAAATCACGGTTCCAGTTCTAGGCCCAGGCCACATAAATATATCCACAAACATTTTTTTCTTCTTTCTTTTTTTTTTTTTTTTTATAATTTCACTTCGTATCAACCCCCAGCTCAGCCGCCGGGAAATTAAGATGGAACGCACTGACCTGAGGACAGAAGACTTCTACCCAAGGATGTAGGTTGGGCTGCAGGGTCGTAACTGGTCTCTATACATGGTCCTCAGGCCAGGCGGGCAGTGTAGATGGTTGAACTTTCCCCGGACGACAGGATGAGGGAAAATGTCCCACTCGAGGACCCTGAACTGCAAGGCAACACCACAGCACATTAAAAACAGTCCAGCCACAACAACAAAAATATTACACATAACAACTAAATATAACGGTGCATGATTTCGCAAAACTGAACATGAAGATACAAACAAGAACATGAGTGGAGCAAACAAGACAGTGAAAGATTAACTTTAGGCTCTGAATAATTTAAACCAAATTACAATTTAACAAAATATAAAAGACGTATGGAACAAAAAAAATGACAAACTGAAAACTAGGCTATAGATCCAGGAGCAAAATGTTATACATGAAAATCAAACTAAAGATAGGCTAGGTTATTGTCAATTAACAAAAAGATGGTAAATCGGCAACTCCAACTGAAAAAGGCTCAACAAAACATTATACAGAACTACTATTAAATATAAAACCAGATATAATAAAGCAATTAATGCTAAAGAGGTAACATTGAGCACGTGGCTCGAACCTAGGTTAACACATCTAGACAAAGAATATAAATTAGACAAAACCCTGAAAACACAAGTAAGCCCGTTGAATATTATTTAAACAAAAGTATTTTCACCAAAAGGGTGATTAGATATTCGAAATTACAAAAGAACACTTACGTTTTGGAGCCTCTAGCCTATCATGTTCTTTAACGCTGGCGTAGACCAAACCAAAATGATGGCCAACCTGACAGACGAAGGCTGGAACACGGAACGACCGAGTCCGAGCCAACGGCCACCAAAGTACGCGAAACGCAGGACACGAGCGATCTCAGGCAGCCCGGCAGACCACGACGAAAAAAACGAAATGTACTGGTCAAAAGACCCGGTACACAACACACACTGTGACCATACGCAAACACTGCTGCTCGGCAGACTGAATGTAGTTGCTAGGGACAGTCAGCGCCGCACGGCGTGTTCAGAGCCCCGGCTAGTTCGAGGTCGCGAACGTGTTAATAGACAAATCAATCTATAATTTTGACGAATTTTTTGATTAGTTAGCCTATTTTAGTTTAATATGTGATTCAGTTTATAGCTTTTGATTTGTTGGTTTAATCTCATGGTTAATTGTAGATTTTGAGGGTTTCATAATATTGTTACACATATAAGATAATATGTATATCCTTGATTTATTGACACCATTCATGTACACTTGTACTATCATGAATAAAGAAATTTTGACTATTTGACTATTGACTATATGATACATTACATGATACGTTACATTAAAATATGTATGATTTAAGTTATCTTTCTTTATACTAGTCTTGCTATACGTAGTTGTATACGGTAGCTGTCAAAAAAAGGTATTATTTTTACTCAACCGCTTCTAAAACTTAATAAAAACCATACATTCTTTATTTGCGCATCAAATCGAGTTGCATTAAATTGAAATTCTTTGAATTGCATTGCTGCATTGAATCGAAAAAAATTCAATGCAGCGATTGAAAAAAAGTCAATGAAAAAATGAGTTGTATTTCGCTTATATGAAACATATTTATTAATAGGAGTTAAATTAATACTAAGAAGTCCTCCCTGCTTCTTAACACCACTAGAAATCTTTATAGCTTACTCTAACATCTGTGTGTCTAAATCACTAATCTCTATATATAGTTTGGAGATATGTTAAGTGCTTTTTTACACTTCTTGTGTCTTGGAACAATGGTCCTTGCATTTTTGAGTTTTAATTTGCATTTTTTTTTTTAGATCATTCCACTGAGATCACTAGACATGGATTACTCACAGTATAGTCTGCGCAAGAAACTGGTGGATCAATATGATATAATCCTGGCAGATGCAAAGATTATTAAGTCTCTTCCATCTCGACTTGGCAAACTCATCCTTTACAAACGCAAGTAAGATTTAAACACAAAAATAAGTAAACGAATTAACCAACTTCGATGTAATGAGCTTCTATAAAGATACTCAGGTACAGAGTTTCACAATGATTTACCAAATAAACTAAATAGATTGGCATGATAATTGATAACAGTACCTAAAATGTGTAATATCACAGATTAACAATTTGTTAGATTACACAACACGCTTTTTTAAAATTACAGGCCGTTTTTATTTTTAATCATAAAAAGTAGAAAATGTGAACCAAGTGGTAGGGTGTCAGCAAACTTAACTGAGGACAAGTCACTTAACACTTCTGAGTTTGATGATGACGATGGTCTATCTATCCTACTAAAAACTAATACCTGGCCTGATGCCCTTTAACCTAACCTAAAAAATATGAATAAATTATTTAGTTTAGCATATAATTTTTCATAGAAATGCAATTCAACATTAATTATAGAGTTATGGTAATTGCTTTTATGTACTTCAATTTTTAAGAAGAATAAAAAAAATGAATTGTCTCACACACACACGCACACGCACACGCACACACACACACACACACACACATCTATTTCTAAAGAGAGGTCCTGTTCTTGTTTACAATATTTGGAACGGAATGTATAAAAACATTCTTGTACATAAATGCAATGTTGTGTAAATATTTCAAGTCTGTCCATTCTCTACTTTTTGAGTTTTTTTGTGTACTCATCCCTTAGTGTGTACACAAACTAAGGAAAGTTTGAATTTAATTTATGGAGGAATATAGTAGTTGTAAAAAATTTGAATGTTTGATACTACAATTTCAATATTAGCCTAACAATATTGAAAAGACAAATAGAAATATTAACTTACTCAAAGTTCCAATTCTTTAACCTTAAATCTGATAAACATCGATTATCGATGAATTTCATTCATTTGTTGCTGTGGTGATAAACGTCGATTATTGACTAATCATTCTGTTAATAATGCTACTACGCTGCTAAAATTAAACCTACATCTTCAAATTTAGTCTCATTTGAAAGTAGACATTCTGAGAAACAAGAATATGTACTTTTTTTACTGTATTCAAACAAATTCAAATGAAACTTTATTCCACATACATTGATTACACATATATATACAGTTTAGATAAGCAAATGTCTTAGTTTCTAAAATAATATAAATGATAATATCAAAATTTAAATTAATAGATAAAATAAATTTTATGATATTACTTAATCAAACATAACTTAATCAAACATAATATTTTTGGAAATAAGAAGGTTATATATAATATTGCAAGTCCCTAATAACGGCTATGATACATTTATCTCTCAGGATTTGTATTAAATGCCTTTGTTATGTCAATAAACAGAGCAGCACAACTTCTTCCAATGTCCAAAGACTTGTACACATTTTCGAAGAAGACCAGTAAGGAACTCCTCTCTGAATCCAAATTGACTATCACTAAAGAACTTGTTTTTATTCAAAAATATCAATAATCTCTTTTTTATTAATTTTTCCAATATCTTAGAGAAAACAGAAAGCAGATATATTGGTCTATAACAGTTGACCTGTTTAACATCACCCTTTTTAAATATAGGCACTATAACAGCCAGCTTTACACACTCAGGAAATTCACCCGTTTCTAAGCTCCAGTTAAAAAGATATACCAATATATTGATGATATGAGGCAAAATTCATTTGACAATATTTGAACTTAAGTTATCTGGACCAGGAGAGATTTATTGTTTTTCAAAGTTCTTACTGTATCTTGGATTTCTGATTGATCAATGGGTGAAAAGAAAATTGAATCTCTGGACTGCCAGTTCGAAAAATAGTGGGAGTAATTAATAGCAATTGTTGGTGAACAATCACTTGAATCATGTATTGAATGTGGCACATTTAAGAAAAACTATTAATCTCATTTACAATCATCGTTTTATAATTTAATATATCTGAGCCTTTATTGATCTCATTAATATCAATCTTAGGTCTTGAATCACCAATTGTATCGTTAACAATATTCCACTGTGCACGAGGGTCTCCAGCATGATTCTCAAATCTGTTCATATAGTAATTATCCTTAGCTACTTTTAATTGATTTTGAATCTATTCCTCAGTTTATTGTAATAACGTTTTAAATTCAAATCATGAGGTCTTGATTTCATTAGTACATACACCTTTCTTCTTCTCAACGTTCCAGCGCACAGGCTGTCTGTAATCCAAGGAGTTAGTTTAGATCTCTTATTATTTATCTTACGTGCCTCTGTACACATTTCTATAGCATTATGAATCTTATTTATAAAAATTTTAAAGCTTTCTGTTACTGTAATATCTGCGTATAAATCAGTTCAATCAATATGTTTAATTTGTCTATCCAGTTTTAATAAATTTATGCAGATACTCTCACCAGACACATTTGTTCTCAGTTTCTGTCTTATTTCGATATAGTCACACAGAGTGATCAGTAATACCTATGTGCAGACCTCTTACTGTTATAATTTATTAAAGTTTTACAACTAATGTCAAATCTTACAAAAAAATTATCATTGCAACTTCCACTAATTTCAACTATTCTAGTTGGTTCATTAATTAAACAATTATAACCATTGCTAGCTAAGAGGGTTCATAATTGTTCATTAATAACATTATCATTCATCATTATGTTACATTTTATATCCCCCTGCGTATATTATGTTTTTGCCATTCATGTTGGTCAATTTTGAATTTAAATCAATAAGGAAATGTGCCATAGAGATCCTGTGCAGCATGTACACAACGAGGAGGTTGAAGTCCACGCTATCGGTGTGACAGGTGAGGTGGAGGCAGTCAGCTGACCCTACTTTAGTGAAACTAATTATTTATTTATTTATTTGTACATTACAAATCCGAAAACATCAAGAATTGGATTTATGTCAAAAACTGCATTGTTTCATTGTAGTAGTCCCAGGAACTCGTCCAACGTGTAAACTGGGTTGTCTTGTAGGTACTTTTGAAGTTCTTGCTTGAGGATTTTTCCAGACAAAGTTTGGAACTGTGATAAGAATCTCTTACAAATATTACGACACCACCTGACCAATAACTGTCACTACAGTGAAAAAAAGAATTGCAACCTTCTAGGCTCTAGCCTATAATGACTATGTTCATTGTTAATAATCCAAATTTCAGTCAGTATAACAATATCTGGATAGAAACTTAAATGTTTAATCTCACTTTAAAAAAACATTAAAGTTTTGTCTTAGACTACGAATATTTGGATTGACAACAATAAATGAACAATTATCTTGTTTTAAAGAATATTGATTATGTAAATTAGTCTACATAACTAATTTATTGATTCAAAAAATTAATATAAGAAAGAGTAAAGAATGAATATATACACACATTATTTTTTATAGAAAAGTGAAAAAGGAAATAATTGAAATTAGTGCTTTAAATAACTCAACAGGTATCTAAATAATTATGCAATTAAGTCGATACTGAAGAAGATAATCAAGATATTGCTCACATGGTACCAAAACATTTAACTGAAATTAACAAAAACATTCTATTTAAGCTATACAGATATGACAGACACAACTTATTATACCAGACAAAATATAGAAATGCAATCTGATCATAATAATAACTGATTGGTGGTATTAATCTTAATAATACCATAGAAATAAATGAATGTGAAATCATTAGAAAAGTTATACTTTAACATAATTTAATTAATTATTGAATTTAACAAATTGAACCATTTCAAAAATTCGCCCAATAGAGTTAAAATATTTCAAGAAAAAATAACAAATAAAACCATTTTTATTTAAGTAAAAATTTCACGTCAAATCCAAAAATGTTATTCTTACATTAAAAGAAAATACTGTACCTAATTAAGAATATATAAAACATTAATTAATGGTAATAGAATAGTATAATTTCCAATTGTATTTGGAAATTGAGCAAACTACTATTAAATAAGATAATAATTTAATATTGTATTTAAGATTGTTATAAAGGAAAACAAAATTAACAACTGCTTTTAATATAGCAACAAAGTAAAGAAGACTCCAAGTTTTGTGACACAACTAACTGTATTCTAAAATAAATTAATAAAATAAATAACCCATATACAGTAGTCCCTCATTAATCCGACACAATTCAGACCAGGTATGTGTTGGATTAGTGAAAAAGCCGGATTATTGGAGTTCAATTGCAAAACATGCTTAAATTACATAATAGAATCTATATTGTAATTAAGAAAGTCAATTTTTACAATAAAGATGTACAATAGTTTCAAAGTAAGTAAAGTATGGTACACCAGTTGAAACGGTGTTATATAACACTGTTGCATATGCATAAAAAACAAGTTAAAAAGCTTACAACAATTGAAAACATTAATCCTTAAAATTTGAAAAAAAGAAAAAATAGTTAAAATAAAATGCAACTATTGATAAAAATAAAAAAATAATGGTAAAAATTATTAAGAATTGTCTTGTGCTGACAGAATATTATATTCAAAATGTATTTTTCAATATTTCCTATCTTTTTTTAACGCAATGTTTTGCATTATTAATAACATGTCTAAACAAAGACACTCTAATATATTTAACTCACTATAAAAACCTTTTAATTATTATAAACTATAAAACTAGAAGCATAATCATATTCATAATGTGATGTGTATTGTAAACAGAGTGGAATGTTGCCATTAGGTGTTTTATCTGGCAGGAAGTGATAAGAAAGGGTCAGGATAAACAAGGGTGGGGCTCAGGCTGCAAGGAGATCTTCCTCCTTACTGCCTTTAGAATTCTAATGTTATCTGTTCTTTCAAGTGCTGATAGAACTGATAAGGAAATAGGCCAACTGTAGACAGATATTTACTGATGAAGTTATTTTGTTTATCTTACATCTGACAAAGATATTTCCTTTATCTTTTGGTCAAAAATTGTGGTTTCTGTTTATCAGCATTTTTCACACCTGAAACATTCCTGATATGAAAGCTATATCCCCCTTTGGTTTTCTGGAAACATAACCCTTCTTTTTTATCAATAACGATAGAACTGGCCGGATTACTGGGGGGGCCGGGGCCGGACTGGCGCAGGGCCGGATTACAGAGGGACTACTGTAATAAGAAATATATAAAATCATAACAAAAATAAAAAAAAAAATAATACAAAAAATGATGACAATTTTTACTAGCTTACCTTACAAGCGTAGAAGGTGCTCCATCTTAGTCAAGACTACAACACGGTCACCAGCATTTTTCCGAATCAGAATTTTCCTGTTTCTGATCCACAGATAGATGAAATGTTTTATCCTTCTTCACCTGCCTGGTTGTCCCCAGAAGTCTTCGCCTTGCCGTGGTCAGACTCTCGTTGACGTACACCGGCTCAGCTGGTCTTGACGTTATCCCCATACGTGAGTGGACAGATTCCTCTTCATTCTTCTTTTCCGGACCAGTTCATCGGCGTCGATCCTCCTCACCATCTTGACAACAATAGCTGGTGGTTTTCCGTCCGTCCTGGTACAAAGGCGATGACAAGCATCAATCATGTTGTCTCCACAGGGTATGCTAGCACTCGCCCTATAGCCTTTACGACCGAGACAACGTTCTCACCCTTCTCCATGGGAACACCGTGGATCTCCACAGTGTTGCGGTGGTAATACTACTCGGAATCATCAATCCGTGTCTCCAACTCCACTATTTGTCTGCTCATGAATGCATTTTCAGCCAATAGGGCCTCGACCTTAGCCATCCAAGAAGAAATTTCCTCCGTTTGCTTAACGACAATCACCTTGGTCTCAGCCAGTTCATCGTGACAGGCACTTAACGATTTTCCAAGACTGTTTTCCACATGCTTGAAATCAGATCTAAGCTCATTAAACAGAGTTACTATATCATCATACATAACATCAGACTTGATTTCAAGCCGCATGCTTCTTCCATATAGCTTATGTCCTCCGTTGACAGATCCACATACTTCAGATGAAAGAAACTCTTACAATCAACACATTGCACTTTAGTCTTAAATGATTTCAGTGACTTAACACAACGTCCACAAGAATCGGACATTATTATTTTTAATTGGAAAAAATGTAAAAAACATAGGAAAAATCTATGTTGGTTTGAATAAAACAATAATTAAAATATATTAAATACTGAAAACCATACATTAATTAAAAGGCATAAAAACATGCACATGCACGAAATAACACGACAGCTGTCATTAATCAGTACTCCACGATAATGCCGAACATCCAAAATGCTATGAGTCTGACTCATCACTGAACCACTGAACATATGTTTTGAGAACAACGCCGTGATTTAGAAGGCTGTCCAGAGTTACTCGTTCAAGGCGCAGCACAACCTTGGCGTCTGGCGGGAATCACTTCTTGTATTGCACCCAGTTTGTTTACGTTATTAGTATTGTGGGTTCTATAATATATGCATTATTATATTCTTTATATGTTTTTACAACTTTTCAATCAATAAACTTTTTGAAAAATGTATTTATAAATTAATTGTGTATATGATTATAACAAAAATGTGTCGTTTCCATGGTTATAGTGAAGTATTATTATTTTACCTATGAAAACAAATATATATTAACCCTCGAACTGGCGGTCATATTTCTCTGTGGTGGCGGCCGTTTTTAGGCGTTTTGCAAGGGTTTTTTTAAAAAATCACTAAAAATACAAATATTATCCAAATGAGGTAATTGTACTACCATTGCATTCACTAAGACCCATATAATATTTATGTTTAGCAAGTAAAAGCCCCATATCCAAAAAAAGGTTTTTTTTTACACTCAAATAAATTTTTTTTTTTAGTTTCAGTTAACAAAGTGGGGAGACCATGATGTAAACTCATAATAATAAAAAAGTAAGAAAAAATCCTAGATAGCCAAAAGTTTCCAAATTTTGTCTAGTTTTCAAAAATATAATATTTATTAGGATTACGACCATAAATGAAGCCTTCAGAATCATAAAACGTCACCAGCACACAAAACGCAAATTTCAATTTATAGCACAACTATGTATACTAATAATAAATACATAATGATGTGAAGAAAATGAATATGCTATTTACTTCTTATTTGGAGATACGATGTGAACCTTCAAGAAATGTGAAAAAAAAACTTGAAACTGTTTATATAGGCTATGAAAAACATTATTTATATTTATATACATATTTACAAGCGGTGATCCAACATAGGTTTAGGATATACCTGTCACGGTAGTCGAATGACATTATAAAACTATCAAATCATACAATAAAATAATATATACAAAACGTAAACTATAAAACTAAACACTACACAACCTAAAACAGTAAAAACTAACGTATTAGAATCACTAACAATGTATAGCCAACAAATTAATAGATGTGAGGTGACACACCGACCGACTCAGATAGAGCGTCTGAGATCTCAGCTGTTTGGCTATCGATGTTTTTACTATGGTGCTGTGTTACTCATTGGTATTCTAAAGGCATCAAAGATACTAAAAATAAAGTTTGACTCTCGCTGTACACGGTGATATGATATATAATGCAACTGAATAATATTTACCTAAAATTAAAGCGCTTGGAAAAAACGATGTTTTAAACGTCGATTTTCGACGATTGCCACTTCACAAACAACTTTTGAACGTCGATAATCGATGTTTGCCAGTTTTAGGGTTAATCTCATATATATGTGTGTATATTTGAACTCAGCACAACATTTACAACGTAATGGATGTCTCACTTTATGTGGTGTATAGGGTCTGTTGTAGCCTTAATGGCCATGTAAAGTTTTCGTTTTCAAAAATAAAATTTTTGTTTTCAATTTAGTAGTAACATATTAATAATTTTTTTTTCTTGTGGTTATACTTTTTCATTACTCTACAACTCAAGACAAACAAAGTAATATACAACTTGGTAACCATAGGTTGATATTTATGTTTTTGTGAGAAATGCTTGCAAAACATGCAAAAATTTTGCCTCAGTTAGAGAAAATATAATCATCTGTTCTAGGGTTAAGTATTTACTATAATAACATTTATTATTTACCTACTTATCATTGTAAGCTGCGCATATATAAAATAACATATAGGACATCAGTAAACTTACCTTAGAAGACAAGTTCACTAACAAAACACCAGAATAGTAGTAACATATACACAAAAGAATTACATAATCACAAATTTCAGTACCACTGGCACTTTCTTCAGGTAAATAGAGAAAAATTCTAGAAATTCAGATGAATAGTTCTATCTAATCTAGGAGTCTCTCTATCTCTCTCTGACAGTCGTACTGAAAATTTGTGATTATGTAATTCTTTTGTGTATATGTTACTATTACTCTGGTGTAGTGAACTTGCCTACTAAGGTAAGTTTGCTGATGTCCTATCTCTCCAATTTTCCTAGCCTAGTGCCCTTTAACCTAACCTAGAATTATTAATTTTGCATTCTTTTTCGTAGTGATTTATGGTCTTTTTTATCTGGAGTTTTTCTTCATTTACTTCTTTACTTTTCATACTATTCATTTTCAAATTTTAATTATTAGTTCAATAATAATAACAAATGTATTAATCTTAGTATATTTTTGTTAAACTCTTTATTTGTATTTCAGAATGCCCATACCAGTTAATTTGAACCGCAACAATTTAAAATATCACTTACTGAATGCCATAAGCAAGACCCAGATGACTGTCAGAGGCACAGGACACAAGACAGTTGTCCAGGTATTATATTTTTCAGTGATAACATCTAAGTAGTTCATATTTTTGTGTTGTGTACTTTTACAATTTTTTAATCCTAAACTAAACAGTTATAAAATAAAGCAAACAAATTATTCTTTACTTACATTACAGATATTTATATCTCTAGCATAAAAGACCACTTTTTAAAGTATAATTTAAAATGCTTAATTAATTAAAATCCCGGATATGTACTAAGTAGTCAAACCTTTTTGCCGTTTGCACATAACGATCGTCTCTCTTGGACTGCTTACTCTTCCTCTCTGTGTTCCATTTAGTTTTAGTGTCTTTGTTTTCGTGTTGTGTGATTTCGTTTTCTATCTTCCTTGGTATTGTCGGCAAGCTCTTCGTTCTAGCTTGGCCGTTGACAACATTTTTTGTGGCTAGAAACATTTAGCCGTGGCTCCGGGGTCGGAGAGTGATGGACGGGTATCTGCATGGCTACTGACAGTGTTTTCCTGGAGGCACAGTGCAGAACCTACGGGCTGGGACTAGGAAGCCCCAGAGGGGCAGCCACTTCTTCTCCCTTTCCACGCTGCCCATCCAGCGGCCCCCAGGTCAACACCATTGTACGTGTATGGGTGGGCAGGTGGGTCAACACCATTATACGTGTATGGGCGGGCAGGTGGGTGAATACTAGTGTATGTGTGTGTATGTGTAGGTGTACATGACATATACACGTTTATATAACTCCTTTAGGACGACAGTTGGTTACTGGCTGGCCTCGGCGTTCACCTCTAATGTTATCAAGGGTTCCAGCAATAGTTACCGGCCACTACACTTTTATTACTTTAACTGGGACATCGACATGCAGGTGACGCAAACCCAGTTTATTCTCTGGCCCCCAGCTATAAACCTTTTCTGAAGATTTTTAAGTGTGTTAGAAGAAGTATCTTCAGTAGAACTTTGTTCACCTGTGAAGAATTATTTTGAGTTTTTAAGAACTGAAATTTTAAAGTGAAATATATATTTATTAGATTTGTTTTTTTATTTTGTATTGTTAATAATTTTCTTATGGGGGATTTTCTTTTAAAGAATGGGTTTCCTGGGTGTACCCCTACACCCAGGAAACCCATATAGTACCACTGTACGTATATGGGTGAGTCAGTAACACTGTATGTATGTGGGTGGGCGGATGGGTTAGTACCACCGTACGTATATGGGTGGGTCAGTAACACTGTATGTATGTGGGTGGGCGGATGGGTTAGTACCACCGTACGTATATGGGTGGGTCAGTAACACTATGTATGTGGGTGAGCGGGTGGGTCGGTACCACTGTACATGTATGGTTGGGCGGGTGGGTCAATACCACTGTACGTGTATGGGTGGGCGGGTGGGTCAATACCACTTAACGTGTATGGGTGGGCGGGTGGGTCAATACCACTGTACGTGTATGGGTGGACGGGTGGGTCAATACCACTGTTAGGTGGTTAGGGAGGGTTAGGTTAGGTTATGTTCAAAGAAACAGTTCAATTCTCTGTTAGAAATACGATACGATTTGTTGTTCCCATTAAGAGTCGCCCAGTTTAGCCTGGTGGATTTCGGTGTAGTTATTAATTTAATCTTTTGTTTTTTCTTTAACTTTTCCAAATTGGCCAAAACCTTCTAAATTTCTTTTGTTAACCTAGGCCCCATAAGTTCAGCTGCCATTTTAAAATTTTGTCCTTTTGTTATCTGTAGTTATTGTTTTCTAGTTGTAGTTTATTAATTCATGTATTCTGTTATATAATTATTCTTGTATGTATTCATTGTTATTATTTATTAATTATTGTTATACATTTTTCAGAGCTCTATATTTATATATTTATAAGAAATTTTGTTAGGGCTAACCTATTTTTGATATAGCTTACATTTTATTGATACTTTGTAAGGTTTATATTTGTTTATCTTGTTTTCTTTATTTATTTATTTCTTTTGCCTCAAGGCCAATATATATTTATAAATTTCCTGTAACATTTGATAAATATCGTAACTTTTCACAAATGGTCAACATTTGTCCGTAAATGTTTTAATTTTTTAAAAATTGTCATGTAATAAACAATATTTTTGTCGTTCAACTTGTTTTTTTTTTTTTTTTTTTGTGTCATCCTCCGATATTACGAGGGTGGGCTGCAAATTTTAGCAGAGCGTGTTTTTTTGCTAGCCTCTGCCATATAAAAAATAAATAAAAATGTTTATATAAATAAAAAGGGTTGCTGAAAATAAGTAGTGTTAGTGGGGGGTTTATAAAAAAAAAAAAAAAAATATATAATTTGGAAAAAAAGGTTGGAAGTTACAGTAAGGCTTATTTACTGTTTGTTTGTTTTGGATAAGCCGAGTTTGTTGTAAGGCTACTACTTACTGTTGTAAGGCTCAGCAGAGTTTGTTGGTTTTGTTGTAAAAAAAAAGAAATGTGCTGGCTCAGGAGGGATTTCAGGTTTTTGTTTTTCAGTCTTTTGTGTTTCCTGCGTGTTGTTGTCTTCATCATGGCAGATGTCTTTTTCGTCTCTCTCTTCGCCCTGGAGCCAGGCCTTGTGTAATATTTGATTGATTGAAATTTTCGGTTTTTGTGTACTTTTGTGTAGCTGTCAAAAATGAATTTCAATGTGGCATATTTTAATAAGGGGGAGTTGATCTTCGAAGTTAAGGTTCGTGGGGCTGTGCCGGTTGCCAGTGTGGTGGAGTTACGGAGGTAGCTGAGAGAATTGTTGAGTTCTGGTGCTGCTGTTGTCTGGAGAGAGGGGATGAGTGTTGCTGAGGAGCTTGAAGCTTGTAGGCCTCTGTTGGAGGAATGGGAAGGAGCTGAGAGGATTTTGTGGAGAATCATCCCTCCAGGAGCGAAAGGACTGTTTTTAGTTAGGGTAGGCCAGCTTGGTTTTAGGTTGTGTTTCATTAACCATGCGGGGGAGCTTGAGGTGGCTGATAGGACTTGGTTACAGGAGGGTTTGATGGTGTTAGAGCGGGTCAATCAAGCTCTCTCCGGCCTGTCTACGCCTACAGTTTCCTCCATATTTCCTAACTAGTGCCCCATCACTGGGACCGGCAGTACTCCCCAAGCCAGTGGCCTCGCCATACTTGTCTGAGGTCCTTGTTACTTCGGCTATTTAGCCTGTTCTGTCTAACCATCCTTACGGAAAATAAAAATATTATTATTATTATTATGGGAGTCCCTCCAGTCCCGGCTTTCGTTTTGAGACCTGTTTTGATGCCTTCATGACAAATTATATCTTCTCACGAGTTGCCCAACTCATTAACGCTATTGCTGCAGGGTCTTTCTTTTGTTAACTGGTTGGATCTTGAGGATTTGTTGACTTTCTTTGGTTGTCTTCTTCAACTTAGGGATTTTCCGGGATTGGAGGAGATGTGCCTTCTTCATCTTATTGTGACCTTCGGACAGCCTTCCTGAGAGGCTTACTTCGGTGCTGAGCCTCGAAAAAGTAATTTGATAACTTTCACAGGGAAGCGCCCGATTTCTTGGTGCCTGCAAGGGAGCGACTCACCTTTAAAAGATTCTACAGACCTCAGTGAAATGGCGAGGATCTATCTTCTTTTGTAGGCTATCTATCTGTCTGGGAGGCGAGCCGGGTGCTGCGGTTGACCTTGTCTGAGGCCGAGAGAGTTTCTGTCATTCTGGATGGCCTCACCCTTGATGAAAGGTCCCGCCTGGTCTTCACGCTCGTCCTGTGACTTTCTGAGATTTGGATCAGTTCTGCATCATATCACAGAGCGTCCAGTTCTCTGACTGGACACCATTATTTGCTTTGCTGATATTAATACCACCGTACTTGTATGGGTGGGAGGGTCAGTACCACCGCACGTGTATGGGTGTGTGAGTGGGTGAGTACCACCGCAGTGTATTATTTGCTTTGCTGATTTTAATACCACCATATGTGTATGAGTGGGAGGGTGGGTATAGCACCGTACGTGTATAGGTGGGAGGGTGAGGGTCAATAGCAACGTACGTGTATGAGTGGGAGGGTGGGGGTCAATACCACCGTACATGTATGGGTGGGTCAATACCACCGTATGTGTATGTGTGGGAGAGTAGGTAACACATACACTAAAATGTCATGGCGGTTCCCTGTGTTCTTGTGGTCCCTAGTTTGTTTTGGTTGTGGGCTTGTGGGGCACATTCGACGCCACTGCCCACAGAACCGTCAGTCTGAGCCAACAAAACAGAGGGCGAGGGGGTTACCTCCCAGGAGGCTTCCTTAACTCCACGTTTGCTGGCGACGGCTGGAGGGAAACCTGAGAAAAAGGGGACTGACCCTTAGTACGGGGGTCTGGCTGCACTGGACATCTGGGCCAAGTCCTCAGTATGTCCTTTTCTGAACATCCTTGTGGGAGAATGGAGTATCGAGCATTTCTCGATTCTGGTTCCACCCGTTGTCTCATCTCCTCCACTTTGTATCAACGTTTTTCCGATCTTGGTCTTGTCTGACACACTGAAGAGTGGTCTCTGATTTTCTGGAGTTTCTTCTAAGTTCAAGATCCAAGGGTTTTCTTGGGCGTGGAGCTTTCTGGTTGCCAAGGACTTCAGTTTACTTATCATTCTAGGAGCAAATTTCTTTTCCAAGAGTGGTTTGGTTCTGGACCAGCACTGCTTTTTCCGTTTTAATTGCAGGGTGCTGGTTCCTCTTCTGTGTCTTCTGCAGTTCGAGAGGTAGATTGTGAGGTGGAACAATCTAAGGTGGATCCAGTTGGTAATTTTCCCCCGCAGCAGGGAGAAGCCATCAGGGAGTTGTGTTCTCACTTCCTTGATGTGCTGACTTCCAAAATGGGAGTTACTCGTCTTCTGGAATATAAGATCCAACTGACAGACACTCTGCCAGTACGCTCCCACCCATACAAACTTGTTCCGCCCAAGATGGAAGTTCTTTGGGTTATGATAAATCATCTGCTTGAGCAGGGATTCATCGAACCCTCCTGCTCAGCATATGCCAGTCCAGCCTTCTAGTCCCCAAGCCTAACGGGAAGTCTAGGCTTGTCATTGACTATCGGCGTCTGAACGCCAAGGTGTCTGTCGACTCAGTGCCCCTTCCAGACTTGCATTCAGCGTTTGACTGGTTTGGTAAGGTCAAATTCTTCAGCATATTTTATCTCAACCAGGCATATCATCAGATTCCTCTTACTAAGGAATCGAGGCATGTCACCAGCTTCGGTGTTCCCTGGAACCTGCCTAGTTCACTCGTGTTCCTATGGGCTTAGCTGTGGGAGCCCAAACCCTGACCAGACTGTTGGATTCCATCTTCCAAGATGTGAACCTTAAATATGTCTTTAATTATCTTGACGATCTTCTCGTCTACAGTGAGACCTTCCAGGAACACCTTGAACATCTGGAGGAAGTTTTGAAGCACCTGGGTAGCGCTGGCCTTACTGTGAACTCTGACAAAGTCACTTTTGATAAGCCTGAAATCTCTTTCTTGGGTCATCTGGTTTTCTCTCAGGACGTCTCCATCGATCCTGCTAGGACTCAGGGTATCCGGGACTTTCCTCCTCCCCGGCATGCCAATGGTGTGGCCCGTTTTGTGGGAATGGTGAATTTCTATTGTCGCTTCATTCTCGTGGACGAGCTTGCCACCCCTTTGAATGAGTTGAGGAAGAAGGGTGCGAAGTTTGTTTGGGGGTAAGCTCAGCAGACGTCCTTTGATGCCATTATGCAGCTTCTAGTTCTGTGGATGCCGGATTTTTCAGCGAAGTTCATCTTACAGACTCTTCTTCTGCTATTGCTGCTGTTTTGTCCCAGGAGTTTGATGGTGTTCGGCAGCTTTTTGCTTTTGGCTCTCGTACCTTGACTCCCCAAGAAAAGGAAGCCTCTTCCATCTATGAGCCAGAGTGTTTGGCTGTGGTCTTTGGCATTGACAAGTTCCACAGGTTCCTAGAACATGCCGAGTTTCTGTTAGAGAATGACAACCAAGCGTTCTCTTGGCTACTTGCTCATCCCCGACAGCTCAGGAAAATTGGTCGCTACCTCTGCCTTTAAGTTCCAAGTCCAACACTTGCGTGGCATACAGAATCTTATAGCAGATGCTCTGTCCTGCATGTACCATGAACCCAGCGACCCTTCTCTTGAAGTAGCCAGCTACTATGGGGCTGTGCTGCTTGACTTTCCTTTGACTTGCGACTGTTTGCTTCACTATCAATGGCAAGGTGCCGAGCTGTCTTGTTTTCTTGCGTTAGCTTCAAGAGGTAGGAGCTCACCCTCCCTACTTTCTGTCCAAAGGGGTTCTCTGTTGTCAGCCTCGCCGTGGTGGAGGACCCAAGGTTGTGCTGCCGAACGTCCTGGTCCTGATGGTGTTCAACTACTTCCATAACTCTCCTGTGGGCGGTCATTTATGAATTCATAAGATCATCGCTAAGATTCTTCATGAGTTCACCTGGAAAGGCATGGACCGGAACATTGCTGATTTTACTCCCTTAGCAAGCCCAGTAAGAATGCAAAGTTGGGGTTGATGTCATCTGAAGTGGCGGAACGTCCCTTTGAGAAGGTCTTCATCTACGTGGGCCCATTCCCATGTAGCAAGTCAGGTAACACTCACCTACTTGTTTGTGTTGATGCCTTCTCAAAGTTCTGTTGGCTTTTCCCTCTTCGTAGTGCTACGGCTTAGCTCACCATCCATGCACTCAAGTTCTAACTTTTTCAGCACTGGTGTACCCGCCACTATCATCTCTGACAATGGGTCTCAGTTTACCTCCAAGGAGTTCCGGCGGTTCTGTTTTGGGCACGGCATCTAGCATGTGACCACAGCTGCCCCATGCAGAGCGATTCAACCGCAATCTCAGATCCTCTCTCATTACTTTCCATTCCACCAAGCAGAACACCTGGGATGAAAGCCTTTCCTGGCTACAGCTGGTTTACAATTCGGCTAAACATGAGAGTCACAGTGCCCTTTGAGCTTCTCCATGATTTCGGTCCCAGCAACTCTTTGTCCAAGTTGTGGAGTCTTAGTGATCTTCTGCCAGCGCTTAAGACCTCTGATGTCCGGGCGACATGGGAGGCTACCAGACGCAACCTTGTTCGGTCTAGGGAGCGTGTGAGGAGGTGGTACAATCGAGGTTGTAGGCCCAATCCTTTCCAGGTCGGGGATTTTTTCTATTGGCATACCCATTCGGTCATTTCAGCCGTGGAGAAGAGGACTGCTAAGTTGTGTTTCAGGTGGTCTGGTCCCCAACCACATTCAGAGGTGTCTTTCTCCTGTCACTGCCCTACTGGTAGATCCCCAGTCTGGCAGGGTTTTCCGGAAGACTACCGGTTTTCTCACTTGAAGCCTTACCGGGGTTTGGTTCCAGCTGCTTGGAATGTTAATACAGGGGGTGACGGGGAGCAGAGAGACGGATCACCTCTTTGTTTCCACTAACTGTACCTGGTTTCCCTCCTTTTTCTCTTTTCTTAGCTTGGCCAAGCTACTCTCCAAGGGGTTCTCTCTGAGTCCCCTTGTTTTGGAATTTTCTTGTTGTCTATGTGGTGCTGGAAGGGGGTTGCCTGTGGTTGGAGCTTTGCCCCTTTTTGGAGAGGGAGGTTGTGCTGTTTTAACGAAACCTTCAAAATTTCATTTGTTACCCAAGTTACTTAAGTTCAGCTGTCTTTTTAAAATATTGTCCTTTTGTTATCTGTAGTTTATTGTTTTCTAGTTGTAATTTATTCATTCATGTATTATGTTATTTAATTATTCTTGTATGTGTTCATTGTTATTATTTATTTATTATTGTTATACATTTTTCAGAGCTCTATATTTATATACAGTAGAGTCTCAGTAATCTGGCCCTATACCGTGATTGGCATTGCCAGATTACCGAAATTGCCGGATTAGTGAAGGTTGAGCAAAGGAAGTAAAATTTGCGAACGTCTATAACATAAATGAATTTTATTATTATATAAAAAAAGTTCTAATAGCCTATAAAACGCATATGATGACAAGAAAGGTTAAAAATAATGTATGATACTAAATAGGAAAGTATATTGCACTTACGTACAAAAAATAAAAATGACAAACTTATTTTAACTTCGTATGTACTGAACTGTATTTTACATAGGCCTAATAAAAATCATGGTACTGTATGTAAAAAATAACTGGAATTTTCAATGTGCTTTGCCGTAATTCAATTATGACATTAGAAAAAACTTGTTATTGGTTTTTGTTTCTTGGTAGACAGAGAAAACTTGAAGACATTTTCCTGCAGTCTCTTTAAAACTAGCATGTCGGATGTTGACACACCGTTTTCCTCAGCCCAAGTGATTGCAGTGGCAAATGCTGTCAGAACCTTATTGCTGTTTACTGTAGGCTGTGCCGGAACATCTGGTTCCCCCACCACATTGTCCTCGTCGCCGCTGTCTGTCCAGTACGTCTTCAACGATTTCATCATCTGTCTTGACCGGCTGCTGCTCTTCTGCATCTCCAGCTAACCACTTATTTACATTGCCTACTGTAAGGTCCTCTGGGTCATCAACAATCTGTTCAGTAATTACGTCTCTTAAGATATTTAGATCGTCATCTTGTAGTTGCTGCTTGTCAGGGTCATTTTTGTTTTTATTTTTATAGGCTTCCAATAAATTTAGGGTCGGCCAAAAATTTCCCCATGAACAAACAATAGTTTTTGTGGTTAGTTTTTCCCAAGCACATGCTAGATGAAAAACAACATCTTTTCAATGCTTGTACAACACTTCCTTCTTTTGATAAAACACTGTATAAAAGACTTTGTAATTCGTTTTTACAGTTTGTATAACATTCTGGTCCATTGGTTGGATTATCAGGGTTACATTAGGGGGCAAATATAATACGCAAATCTGACCATCTTCAGATTTTAAACTCTCTTCATCTGAATGTCCAGAACAGTTGTCCAGAATCAACAGAGCTTTTAGGGCCAGGTTTTGTTTTTTTGACTGATGGAATAAAATTTGAATAAAACCAATCAGTGAAGAGAGTTTTTGTCATCCATCCCTTCGATTGGTTTTTGTACAGAACAGGCAAATTTAAGATTTTAAACGCTATAGGGTGTTTTGATTTGCCTATTATAAGCAATTGCAGCTTGTGGGTACCACTGGCATTCGCACAAGGCATAAAAGTTATTCTATCTTTAGCCAATTTGCGACCTGGAGCACTAGCCTCTGCTCGGTGGACAAAAGATTTTTTTGGTAAAATACGCCTAAACAACCTACTCTTGTCTGCATTAAAAATTTGCTCTGGCCCTAGGTTCATTTCTTCAACAATTTTCTTAAACTTTTCAATAAAGGGTGGCATATATTCTTCGTTTTTCACCAGTTAAGGATAAAATTTGAATTCAAAATATTTTTTTGAATTTGTCTAGCCAACCGACACTAGCACGAAAAATTATCCTTTTTCATAATTTTACTATAAAATAGTTCATCTTTTTCCATTAGAAGCTCACCTGATATTGGAGTGTGTCTGTTCCTCTCTTGCATGAACCATGCATAAAGTGCATCTTCCACTTGTGGAAACTCACCCGTTTTTAAAGTCTTTCTTCCACAAATTTTTGGAATCATTATTCTTGAAAAAAGATTCAATCTGGTCCTTCTTCTTTTTTATGTCGTGAATAGTTGCACGCCCGACATTATACTCAGTGGCCAAATGCAATAACTTTTCACCCTTTTCCAGTTGTTTCAATATTTCGTACTTTTTATTTAATGTTAGTGTTATGTGTTTACGTTTCTCTGCCATTGAAAAGATAACAAGGAACTCACACTCACGTACAAACACGCCACGTAAGCAGACAACAGTCACGCAATGTGTGTTTACTGCGTTTGTCTGTAGGTCGCATATCTGCAGCAGCATGAAAAATCCACATCCCACGGCCCTACCGAGTGCCGGATTACTGGACGTTCAGACTGGCACAGGGCCGGATTACAGAGATTGTACTGTATTTATAAAAAATTTTATTAGGCCTAACATATTTTTTGATATATCACGAATTATTGATACTTTGTACTGTTTATATTTGCTGATCTTGTTTTCTTTAATTATTTATTTCTTTTTCTTCTAGGCCAACGTATATTTATAAATTTTCTGTAACATTTGATAAATTTTGTAACAATTCACAAACGGTCAGCAGCCCGTTTTGTCCGTAAATGTTAAAATTTTTTTTATTTATAATATTTTTGTAATGCTTTTGAATTAAGAGTTTGTTTTTAATTTTAATGTAATAAACAATATTTTTGCCATTCTTACTTGTGTTTTTTTTTGTTCTGTGTCGCCCTCCTGAGTCCGACTCCTGTGTAGTGGGTCCAGTGCAATGTTTTGATAGTATGAGGGTGGGTTGCAGCTTTAAATCTACCCTTGACTCTTTTACTCAGTTGAATCTTGAATTTTATATGTGAATCTTGAATTAAATGCAACACACTTTTCTTTTAGGATTCCACTTCTCACAATCCAATAGAATGTAGAAGGTTGGTCCTTCAATGTGCATTTTAATTGGCAAAGGGATCACATTTTGTAATCGATTTTAAATTTTACTATCAATGATAGTGCTTTTAGTGTTTGATGGGTTAGGGTTTTGCTTCCAGGTCCTAAAATATTCTTCGAGAATTTCAAGATCACTTTTAGTGTTTCTTAGTAGCACTGAAGTTCTTGTGTTGATAATCCAAAGCAATATCTGCATATGAAAATTTTCTAGGCTTTGCGATTGGGATGTCAGCGGTCTACACATTGAACAAAATTGGAGCAAATACCAACCCCTGTGACAGACATTAGCTAGCATAAATAGAATCGTGAGCCAAGTCTTAAATGGCTTGATGGATTGGATTTAGCTTTGTGACAGGAGATCACTTGATATTTTTACCAATATCACATGACTTGGACTTTTTTCCAAGTAAATATCACAGATTTTTTATATTTTTTAAATTAATAAATGGTAGCTGACAAGAAACCTATGCTATGTATTAGGGTGGCCCACATTATAATGTTAATTTTTCAAAGTTATATTAGACACCTGGGCACCCTCTAACTTTTTTACTTATAATATTAATAGTATTTATGCAAAATTTCAAGATGATATTCCATTTGGAAAGGAGTGCTCAAAGACATTTTATGTTGGGCATAATTTTAGAAAATCGGAATATTTGAGGGAATTAAAAATCAAGAAAAAACAGCTCAAAGTAAGTAAACTAAATGTATTTTATTTACAGTATAAAGGTACAATAAAACAATGCAATGATATTCATGAAAAGAATTTGCTGTGGGCGATCAATCCTTTGTTGATATTTTCAAACTATCGACGATCGCTTGTTTTGTAGTCTTTGTAGGCACCATCTTTCTGTTAGCTTCTATGACCTGGAGAAGCACCTGCTTTTCATCTTCATCATTTGTTAACAGCTTGTTAAACTCTTCAAACAGCTTTACTCCTCTTTCAGCCAAGTCATTAACAACTTTCAGATTTCTGATGATGTTTTGACCTTTGATATACTCTTGGTCATCGGTCCATTCATCTGGGTTTTTGGTGAAAAAATTGGTATTGATTTCCAATTTCTCAAGTAACTGCAGTGATCTTTTTGAAGCAAAATCAGCCAAACGCGCTTTCTCAGTTAGGAGTGCTGAATTGCCTCTCATTTTCCGTTCAGCAGGCTCACATTTCATTTTTTCAACGATTTCCACCTTATCATCAACAGATACTTTTTTTGAGAACAGACTCAAACCAACCAACTCATCTGAAAGATACCAAAGATGAGATTTGAAAGCCTTTTTGACAATTTCAGTTACTTCAGGATCAATATCATGGTACTTTGTCATATCATTCCACAGTGAGAGATCTGACCATGGAGCATTTGAAGCTAAAGGAGCTTTTACCCAGTACTTGACGTAGACAAGAACTCCAAATTTCACAAAGTGTTCAAGCTGAGCTTTCTCCCTTTGCGTTGTCACGAAACCACTGTCATCACGAAACAAATAGATTTTGATGCCATATAACAACTTAGCCATCCAACGGGCGTGGTGTACCGCACCAGGAGCTCTCCAATGAATTTTGGCTGGAGTGTGGCCTAAAGCAATTAAAGCCAGCTCAATCAACTCCATATAGTCATCCCGAGGCTGATTTTTGCCTTTTAAGGCAACTTGGAGAACATCAACTGCAGATTGTTTGAAATCTTCACTGCCAGGAATGTTTCCCAAAGACTGATAACTATCTTGTCTGATATATTGCCATGCTGCTTTGAATCTTTTGAATATAGGTATATCAGGTGAACTGGAGGGACCAAAACAGAAAGTAAATACTTTACTGAGTACAATCTCTAAAACATGGTGTCTGCATGCTAGCCATAACAATTCTCCTTCAACTAGGTGTTCAATCAGAACACAAGCTCCATTTTTCAACCCTGTGTTTACAGATGTTGTGTCAAAACACATACCCACTACCTTTTTACCCAAACCCCATTCAGTAAGCTTTTTGTAAACAGCATTAGCTGAATTTTCACCAGTACCACCAACTAATTTTGGTACACCAAGTAATTTATCTGTATTGTCAGCAGGACAAGATACTATGACAGGCAAACAGTCTACCTTGTCACTTCCCAAAATATCAGGAAGAATTTTTCCATCCCAGTGTACAATGACGGGATTATCAAAAGAGGTAGATTCTTTAATAGTTTGAAATATAGTTTTTCGTGCTTCCTTCCTTTCCCGTTGAATAGTGCTTCTTGAGAGCGGCAATTCACTGGGATCATGACCGAGAGCTGCTGCGATAGGAGCCATTAATCTTAAAGCTTCCCTATCAGAAACTTTGTTGCGATCCAATGCACTAACAACATGTGTGGAAAACAAACTTTTCTTTGCGATTGGTGGAGATGACAAGTCTGTGTGTGAATCTCTTTTGTTTCTTTGGGATGCCGAAGATGATGATGATGGTTTATACAGCTCTTCTTCTGATGAGCTGTGTTTTACTGGAGTACACTCATCTGATGAATCATCCTCTGAACTTTGGCAGGAAGCAGTCGGAGTCACCAGAGGCGAAGCGGTTCCCTCTTGAGCTTTTTGAAGTCTTTTTTGTTCTTTTAACTTTCTTTCAAGGATTCTCTCCTGTTTTTTTTTATATTCCTTGTCTTCTGATGTTATGATCATTTTTCTGTCAGTTCTTTGATCTATTAGAAACTGTCTGTCCTCATCTACTTTACACATAACCAGGGCTTCACTGTGAGCAATATCAAAAAGCTGATTGAGCTGCTCTACAAACAGATTTTGTCTTTTGTTCTGGGCATCGGAGTTTCTTCCTTTATTTTTCTTTAGCATAAGCCATTCATTGTGTATTTTCTCAACTTTTTCAATACAATTTTTTTTAATCTGGTAGGAATCGCAGCCTTTTGCCATACTGACATCACTTCTTCCAAGGTTAAGTGGCTAGCATTCCTTATGGATTTTTTCTCGTTTAGGAAAAAATGAAATCTGAGAAGAACTTGCCTTACAGAAGGTAGTTGGTTCAACTGAGATATGGGTTCTAATTCTCTTATTCCAATTAAAAAAATATTGTCTGCTTTACGCGTTGAAGTGGAGGGCGAAGCACATGCACAAATCACAGTTCTTACTTTTGTTCACTTTTTGCACTTGACTCGTATTTTCTACTAGTAACAAAATAGTCTTTTAAGACAAATATTATCAGTTTTTTTATATATATATATCAATTACTTAAGTCTTTAAATGCACAATTTTCACAATTTCAGCATCTGAAACAAAAAAATAATGTAAGATATTAATTTTTGAAAATTCAACGAAATTGCGAAATTTTCAAAACTTTGAAGACTTTGAGCACTGCTTTCCACTCCACCTATGACATTGAAACTTTAGGGATTTACTTCTATTAGGCAAAGTAAAAAAATGAGAGGGTGCCTAGGGATGTTCTACAATTTTGAAATTTTTGGGCCACATTACTATGTATAGTGTTTTTAGTGCTTAGGGCACATTGCTACACTTCTAGTTATATCCTAGTTGCTTCTATTCTAAAATAAGAAATATTTTTTTCAGAATATGCATCAATGTCATGATTTTCTATAAATCTTTACTACATCAATTGGTAGTACAGTTCTTGAGAAGAAAAACGATTTGATAACATTTACATTTGAAGTATATTTAGTATTTTTTATGATTTTTACAAAAAAAGCTTGCGTAGCGCCGAAAAAAAGATGCTAGCAGTAGGGAGCACACATTGGTTCACCTGATTCTCACGACCTTAGGTTAAATGCAACATTGCTCTCATCAACTGTAATCTGTGAATGGACAGCTTTCTAATTCTGAGCAAGCTGTGTTTGGCAGCCATTGAAAGCAGACATACTCATGAATTCAAAAAAAAAAAAAAAAAAAAGGAACAAAATTAAATGTTGTTTTTTAATTTACTTTTTTTGTGTAAAATAATCATCGCCGAAACCAAGAAAAGACTTGAAAAATACTATGGAGACTCTGCACCATACATTTCAACTGGGTTGGGTTGTGGCGAAGACAAACCTCTCATTAGTCTTTTGTTTATACATCGGAACACTGCTGTCCTCCAAGGCAGTAATGTTATGCAGTAGATTCTTATATTGACTGTGCTCTGTAAAGTAAACTGTGAATCTATATTTGGCTTTAAAAGAGCAATGGTCTTATATC
Source organism: Stictocephala bisonia (assembly GCA_035578905.1). Taxonomy (NCBI): domain Eukaryota; kingdom Metazoa; phylum Arthropoda; class Insecta; order Hemiptera; family Membracidae; genus Stictocephala; species Stictocephala bisonia. Next base: position 18,692 of record JAQJVL010000913.1, on the reverse strand, counting down.
TTATGAAGGCTAAAGGCAATTTCTTAGATTCCAATATTTCATTAATCATTTTAAGAAGCACATTTTTTACTTTGGCACTGTTGGCTATTGGCCAATAATGGCTTAATGTAATAAGAGAGAGAGAGACAGGGCATCAGCAATTTTACATTTAAAGAGCACATATAAAGACACTTATATTCAGTATCACTGACAATATCACCAGGGGAGTAGTGACTGCACACATGTCTATACTTATTTTAACTTGTTCATTCACAAGGGATGCAGAAATGCATATGAACTGTATTTAACAAGTGAGGCTAGTTAGTACTCACTTTTAGTTCAAGTGGATTCATACTTTGGAATCCACAGTCAGAAGCCTTAGCCATTGCAAAATTGTTGTTTTTCAAAATTTTGCCATTACTTACAGGTGGGGCACACACAGATGGCTGAAGATGAAGTGGCAAAAAATATTCTGGCAGTTACAGGACATCTGGACTCATTTCCTGGAGGTTGGAAGAACATCCGTGCTCTGGATATTAAGACTCCAAAAAGTATTGCCCTCCCAATCTACTACTCCTTCGGTAAAGTATTATTTATCACTTAACGTGGCTGTTTCCCTCCACAAAAAATGTCAAAAACATGGGTTTATATTTCAATGATTCGGTTCATAAAAATAATCGTATCTTACTCTTGAAGTAGCATTTGAAAGTTTAAGACCTATTCTAGAGGATCATGAGTTGGTTTTTGTATAAAATTGAGTATTTTTATGCTCTCTTTCATGGTTCAATATATGAAACTTCTTGATGTCATTACATTAAATGTCATTCTTGATGATTACATTAAAAACCTCATAATATCAACTTATGGTCCACTAGAATGGGCCATAATACAGTCTTCACTATAACTCATTATAATAATAAACACAAACCGTAAAGTTAAAATAGAAAAAACATGTTTTGGGCATGGGGGAAAAAGATGGTTATAGCATCCCTACAGAGTCATAGATAATGACTGTAAGGTCATTCATGACTTAAGTCACAGGCCACGATTAGTTAACCCTATATGGGCCCAGCAACTAGTAATTAGTCGAATTGTGCGGCACTCATTTGGCCAAGGAGCTAGTTACTAGTCGATTGTGCAAGCCTCTGTTCGCCACCATTTTGTGATCAGTTTTATAACTCAAAATGCAAAACAATTTTTAGAAATATTTTATTTGTACATTATTTACGTCGTATTGTTTACATTTGGATTCCTGAATAAATTTTTAACAATTATCTTGTTGCTGGGAAACGGTCAGACGGTGTATCAGCTGCTTCTTTGTAAATATCTCTGAAAGTGTTGCCGTTTCGCAAATAATAAGAGCCTGTACATAAACATTTATTGACCAGTCCATAGTTCTGGGTGTGTGGTTCTATTCGAGCATGCGCATCAATGGAGTTCCCTCTCCAACGCCAGTTGTACATTCATATTAAAAAATAAACACCTCGGATACGGTGTCTAAAAAATAATTCATTATTATTCATCTCTAAGACGCCGATTGGTAGATTTATCTACCAATTAATTCCATGTTATTGGTAGATTTAGTTACCAGTATTCAATAGAATAATCAAACCAGTTGATTTCGCCCAGGTGATGTCACAATCTACTCCAGTCTCGTCGTGATACATACTGTATTTTCTAATTACTGTGTTCTCGGATATCAGCTCTTGTAATGATCGTTTAATCTAATGATTGTTTACATTTTTCTTGTGGTATGTAACCAAATAAGTTATTGCAAAATCACATTATCATAGAAGACGCACTATTATTTTAATTATTACCCATATTGTTATTACTATCTCAATCTTTATAGCTGTGTTTTAAATTTATTTATTGTTTACATTTCTGTTAATGTGTAACTATCTAAGCATATCAGCCAACCTAAGTAAAATTTTGAACAGACTGTACTCAATAGATGTAAGAGAAGTATGATGGTCCGGTCTGTACTAAAAACACCAGAGTATTATATATATTATAATATAGAACTCAAATAATTTTGCAACATTTTGTATATCTTGAAATTTTGTATACTTGCTGGTTTATATTTTTTGTATATCTATGAAATTTTTTCTTGCTCAAAAGTTATTCTTGATTTAAAACTTTTTTTACAAATATTATAATAAACCCTCCATATATGCTTTTTATGTGGATTATTTTGGATAGTATAATATACAATATGTTGGTATTTTATTACATTTTAAATTTCTTTATGAACAATGAAATATTTGTCAGTTTTTCAGAAAATGATGAATACGATTTATTTTTCAACTATCTCAGTAACACTTGTAAGCATTACAAAAATTTGATATTTCTACGCACAAAAATAGATAGTAAAACTTTTTTACATTTATTGTTATTAGGAAAAAACTTATTTATATTTTTTCAAATTGTACTTTTGAAATTTATATTTTTAATTTCACAAATTTATTAATTTATTAGCCTGTAAAATCTTAAAAAATTAATATTATATTTCATATCAATAGAATTCCCATTTAATGTTGAATACAATGATATATAACATGATAAGGTTTTGATAAAATTGCAATATGTTAGGTGCCTTTATGTGTGAGCATGCAAAACCGGCCAAAATTCCGTTGCCCATATAGGTTTTTGCCTGGGCCTATATAGGGCTAAGTATTATATGTGTTGTATTTTTTAGATCAAAAACGTTATTTTCGTTAATTATGAAAGTCATTTTAAAACAAAAGATTACGTAATGCCGTATTGAATACTGCATGTACTTGTGTATGTATTAGCCTACATATAGGCTTAAACTCGGACTATGAACAAACAGACCTGTTACAGTACTCAGGGGCGCCGACTCTGCAGGTGCTCGCAGGCTGGAGCACCCGTTAAAAGCATTGTGGAGGTGTGCAGCACCCCCACACCTATATCACAATTAAATTGACAGAAGGGACAAAAGATGTGCCTGCCAGTCAAATGTTTACAAATTTTTAACGGGTTGACAAGCTGGATGTCAATTTTAACCTTCAACTGTTATTTTTAAATATATTTAATTTTTTACTGAAATTTAAACCCAAATTTTTTTGTTTATTAAACGTTTGTTGTTTAAAGAGTATGGGAAATTTTGTTTTTCTTTGTTGGTTATTTAGGTTAACTTGAACTAAAATCAAACAGCTGTCCAACGACTGTCACGTTAAGATTTTGTTTGCAGACTTCTGTGTAGTATCGCGTCTTAGAGCCTACAATCTGTTGGTCACACTTTTAAAGTTGGCGTTCTTCTTGAGAAAAATACAGGCTTTGTCTTGATTTTTCGACTTCTAAGATAAAAATGTTGGGCTGAGAGCATTATTTACTTACTAAATTGTGAAAGTAAGAGAGTAAAGCTATTTTTAACAGGCTCACTCTAAGACCTTATAAGTATTATACCTACTTCATTGTTTCATAATGTTTTATTTTTATACTATAGTAATACTGTTTTACAATAATACAGATTACTATCTGCGGTCAATAATATTATGAATCATGAGCTGGACTAACATAAAATTATATAAAATGATAAAACAAATAGCAAATCCTCTTGCCTCTAGCCAATACGTCTAAAATAGTCCTAAACCATGTATATGTATGATATGAATTTTAAAATTACTTACTATTATGTAAATCAATAAATACTCAAATAATGTTAGATCCTAGTTTAATTAATATTAAAGTAGGAATTAGCTTGCTATCTCGTGTTTAGTTAGGTTACAATAAAACATAACACTGCCAGTTCTATCATTTAATTAAATATTAGTTTGCTGTGTCACCAGCAGCAGGTCAAAAACGATTTTGGATTTTATTGAAGTTATATAAAAAGCTTCAGACTACATTCCGATAAGTGGAAACCATTACATTGTGAATATTAGTTGTTAATTTTATTGGGTATTATGTCATGGTGTATATTATGTGTATAGTGTTATCCTTTTCTTTCTCTCTCGAGATAGATAACTTTGAAAGTCCAGCTGGCTATTCATAATTAAAATTGAGAATTACTTTGATCTTTAACCCTTTTAGCGCCAGACAGTTTTTTGGGGTACTTACGAAAAATGCCAACCCATTTTCATAAAGGGTGTGCGAAGAATGCCAGGCCACTTTAGGCCATTTTGACATATTTTGTTAAAACATTCATAGCTCTCTTATTTGTTATTATAAATTAACAAATGGGGTCTTGTTTTGTTCGTAATAATATGTTTGTAGTAAAGAAAATATAATTTTGAGTTATTTACAAGATTTAAAAAAATTATATTACAAAAAGTTTCAAACAGGTTTTTTTCTTTTTATTTTTTCAAGTTTGAACATACATTACTACTTTTTGTATAAACTAAACCACAGTATTAAAATATAGAGACTAATCTACATATAATTGTAAGTACACATACAAAAATTAAAACACTTACATTCAAAAACATAGTAGATATAAAAATCTTTGAAAAAAACATGTAATTATCCAAAATTGGTAAAAACGTCAGATAAACAGCTGTTATTACGTCATGACAACGATCAGTAGAGTAATAATTTTGTTGTTGCCATATTGTCTTCAATCCCTATGTCAAGTTTGAAAGCATTCGGTCGACAAATAAAATTACAATATAATAAAAACTTGACGTGCGCCCATAGCGCACATCGGCAGTTTTAGCGGGACCGAGGCGCGTGCGCTCACGGCGCTCGTCGGCATTTTTCGAACAAACTCTGACGTGCGCTCGCGGCGCACGTCAGCATTAAAGGGGTTAAGGAAAAATACCTTTGATAATTTTCTCAAACTTATATTTGAGTCTTTATGTTTTGCGGTACCAGAGGCTTCACTGCTTAGTAGTTTTACTAGTGTGCTCATTAGAAATTTGATAATGACTGTATTGAAACCTGGTTTTGGAAACCTGGCACATGAAGTTCCGGTGCGACAGTGACACAGAGGGCAGCTTACTACTTGACTCCAGGCAGTGACATAAACCCTGTACAATAGACCCTAGTTTATAGTAATGTGGCATAATAAATACTAAGTTCGCAAACACAAGAACAAAGTAAAACTATCACCTTGAATGATCATAAACAACTATGTTTATCAGTAATTGCATAAAATATAAAAGCAATATATGTATAACTTTTCCAAATATAAATGTAATTTTTCCATTATTAATCTTTAACTCGATTGATCTAAAATAAAAGTATTAATCTTTAAACATTTTTAAATGTACACATTAAACATTGTGACATTAATTACAACATAAATCAATAAAACCACATTAAATCAGAATAAAACTACTATGATTGAATAAATAATTTCAACCAGTATAAAATATACTCAAAGTAAGCTATAATTAAATGTTGGGATTCAAATTAACATAATATATGTAAATAAGTGTTTTTAGTTTTGACTGGTTGAGGAGACCAACATTTTAAATTATTTACAAGTTAACAAAATTATTTACAGTAAGCTAGACTCTTATATAGATGGACAGAAATATTAATATTGAGCAATACATTGTTGAACCAGTCGGCACTGGTGGCACAGTGCTGTAACTCAGCTACTTGGGGACAAAGTGTTTGGGAGATTGTAGGCGATAGGTTCCATGCTCGGTTCTCTTAATACTGACACGGCGTCTGCTAAATGGTTGTCATTAATATAGACACTACTAGAGAAGTCTGGAGTGTCCGTGTTGAATGGTAGTCAAGGTACAGGGGCTGTTTAGGGAAGAGAACTAAGTGTCAAACTTGTTAGTTAGCTGAAAATCAAACCAACACTACGTGGTTCGGGTTCCACGTAAAGCTGTATGTCTCATAGTTGCCCTGGCTATTGGGCTATTAATAAATAGTCCTTTCTGAGCTAAGTCGAATTCAGATAGTAACAATGACTACACTCGTTCATCTACACTCATCACTCTCATTCACGCCTCATTCGCCCATATCTCTACGATCGGTGTCTTAGAGATGAATATTGAATGAACAACAATTATAAAGAAGGCATCTGCTGTGAAAAATTAACACAATAGCAATGAAATAACAATCAGTATTTTCCTATTCAAAATATGTACAACACTATATTTGGAGTATTTACAACAAAAATAAATAAATCATTTGAGGGAAAACTCATCTACATTACATTGTTAGATTCATGTTCAAAATCTAAACTTAGTAGCTATCTGGCCGTTCAAATTTAATAAATATATCCAACACTCAGAATGAGGATGTGATTTACAATTTAATTGTTAAATTATTAAACCCAACCAAGTTAACTTGAATTAAGTTGTGAAAATCCCAAATGGAACGAATAAACAATTGTTAAAATAGAAATGATTGAATTGAATATAAGAAATAATGCGAACAACCTTAAAACCAGACTGTCAGGGCATGACAGGAATGTAAGTTGAAATTTGTTAAGGTTCCAAGTTAAAAGGTTTCCCAGTTTACATTAAACTAGACGCACAAAAAATAAGGCGAAATAGTTGTGAAAAATATAAATGTTGTGAAAAATCACCAAAATTATAGAATTACATCTTGAGGTTTTATTCTAGTAATCTTGAGTCTGTCCAATCTTGACGTTAAGTTGAATATTACAAAGTATCAAATTTTGAGGCTAAAAAGAATTGCACATTTCCAAAATTTGAGGAAAATAGTTGAGAAAATAGGTGCATGAAAGAGTTAAATCTTACCTCTTCACTAAAATAAGTGATAATAAAATAATCCTCCGAAGAGTAGAGGGTAGATTGAAGTAGCCAGGGTCTTCACTCTTCAACAACCAGATAGGAACAGCACGTAAAACCTTCCAAAGGTACTAGCAAGCTCATAAATGGACACGACAGCGATAAGAGTTGAGCAGGTTGAGGTACGTCTGCCGGGAACGAGTTCAGAACGGCAAGGCTCTGTGAGTCCAGTAGGTGATTAATATGGAATTTAAGGGTTGCTTACAAACTTCAGGCGATGATTTGTGCAACATCTGTCTCAATTATGTGTTTGGACATCCAGCGTGGCCGTTGCCGAATGATAAAAATCAATAATATTTGGTTGGCCATACCAAAATATTCCAAGAGTAAAATAAGTGAGAGTAAAATGTTACAATGTATTTTTATAATTTATAGTAATATATAATAATGTCAATAAAGTATTGATATTTTTTTAATTAGCATAATACGTGTTGGTACATATACAGTACAAGTAAACGTCACACAACACAAATTTATTACAATATAAGCACAAAATGCACAAATATATTACAATACAAGTACAAAATGCACAAATATTATGGTGATCGATTTCGGTGAACCACGCTCACCTTCCCCAGACCAGAGGTATTCACAAAAGAATCACATAAAAAGTGAGCGTGGTTCACCGAAATTAATCACCATAATATTCGTGCATTTTGTACTTGTATTGTAAAATATTTGTGCATTTTGTGCTTATATTGTAATAAATTTGTGTTGTGTGACGTTTACTTGTACTATAAAGTATTGTTATTATTATTTATATTACAGTTATTTAAACTAAATCTCCCATTCTTGTTTATAGTCTCTGATGTACCAACAAATCTATAACATTCATTTCCTACTCTGTTGAAAACTACTGTACTGGGTACTACTCTGCACAAACTCTGTATCTCAAAAAGACGATGAGTGATAGAGAAACTAAATGGAATAGTAATGATGAGTCTTGCCCTTGATTATACCAATAATTATAAATAGATATCTCATGTAATAAAAATATTTGTGGCAGTAATTTGGTTAGTTAGTGAGGTCTGCTTCTGCAGCTGGTTTACACTGAATTACATTTACATGGTACACTAGTGATCCACGATGGACTACAAAATCAGATGATAATTTAGGACACAAAATTTAACATTGGATGAGGAATCTATCTCTGTGCTTATAAAATCAATGGTCTTACCAAAAGTATAATGACCAAATTTGTGTTGACTAAAGGTAATTGCCAAGCAAATATTATCTTTTAACTTTCAAAATGGCAGAGTGCGCTTTTAGCGCACTGTTTTTCGTTCCTGTAATGGCAGAGTGTGCTTTTAGCGTACTGTTGACATGGTTGTAGATACCTGTTATTTATTAAGCTATGACAACATTTTTTGTCTTTATAGAATCTACATTTGTTGCCGATTACAGTGATATACACAAGTTAGCGATTATTTGATATAACATAATTAGTTTCAAACAGGAGAAATTTGACGTTTTCAGATCGTTAATCTACGTAAATATGTGACCATGGAAATTTATTTATTTTGTAATTATGGTTTTTAGACTGTTTGTATATTGTTTGGTGTGTATTAGGAATAATATAAAGTGAAATACCAGTATAATATATAAGTCATATAGGTCATACAATATTTATATGACCTGATATACAATATACATCATAACCTTATACAATATATTATAACCTGATAGGTTATTATTTTGTATATAACTATTGTAATGGCTATAAATATTTAAATAGCCTTATAATTTATTAGTTTATTTTATAGAGCATGTTTTTAGCTGAAGTTTAGTATAAAATTGAACTTTGTAGTGTTTATACTAAATTATGTAGGAAAGTTTTTAATATTATTGTTTCCATGGTAACAAATGATCAGCTGATGTAGAGTGTATGGTTATAGATTTGTAGTAAATTTATTGTTGCTTATATGATTTATAATGTATGTATTTCCTGAAACTAGATGAAATTTAGAATATTTTACTTATTTCACATTTTTTATTTTATAATCCTAACTAACATTGTTTTTATGAGGTACCCTTCTCTTTTCATGATAGCAAATTTACATATATATTACATACTACGAATAAAGGGGAAACATTTGTTGGAATATGATTCATAATTTATATAATAGTCTACATATTTATGAACATATTGATATTTAATATAAATAGGTTTATAGTAAATTAACATTTTTTTATGAATTTTATAACAAATATCTACATATTTGGCCTGCCATTCTTCTGGGAAAAAATAACTGCCAGTTCGAGGGTTAACTAAGTTCAATTTCTGGCTGTGATACAATAATTTGATTAATAAAATAGGCAAAAATGAACCTGAACAATATTTCCAATTTTTTTTCTTTTATTCTGCATTAAAATCAGATATATGGTACTTTATAATACAACAATTTGTGGATTTGCAGCTTCTCCCAACACAGTGGAAACCCCAGAAGAGAAACAGGATGTCAAAGAACCAGTGGTGGGAGAATTGAGCACCATGATGGGCACTAAGGTGATTGTAAGTGCAGATGGCACAGTTCGCACAAGGAGAATAGCAGAGGATAAATCGCTTCTAGATGTGAGTTTTTTCAACATATACATGTAGAAAACGTAAAAACTGTCAAATGAACGCAACAAATTTGTTGTCTAAACTGTATGACTTGCAACCTAAGGCAGAGCTTATTCCATGATGCAATAATTAAAGTTAATGAATTTGGGTGACCCCTGACCTACTTGCATAGCAAGTAATCAAGGTTGTTAGCCAACCAATTTTCAACTTGAGTAGCCTTTGTGGTCAATTTTGTGTAACCTCTAATTACCAATTAATTTGGGTAGTTATCTGAGTTCAATCATCTAATTGCACAGGTAGTTACAAAGATATAGTTGCATAAAGACTATTGCCACAGAGAAATCAACTTTATATAAATTTCTCTGTGATATTGCTTTCCTTATATTTCTCAGTGATAAAGTTTTCAATTAGAATAAGGAAATATTATTAACAATGTATGTGAAACTAAATTAAATAAAAATATAACATACAGTAAGTAAGCAATATTATTAAAAACTTACATGTCCTGTCATGTAACTTGTGCACAGACAAGAACTAAACTCAATGTCATAATACTGAGTGTAAATGAAATAACAAAAAGGTGACAGTGTAGCCAGACAATTCACTTGATAATCTTACTGGGCAGGAGGACTTTTAGGCAGAATGAACTGAATTGGGCCATTTTCATATGGTGAACTCTATCATTTATGAACTCTCTTAGAAAAGAACTACAGTGTGTTGTACAAAATATGAATATCCTATTTTTCTCATCAGTGCATTTTAGATGTAGTAAATTTTAGGTTAGGTTACACTAGTCCAGGAAATGGTATAATAGGAGATAGAGGGCATCAGCAAACTTACCCGAGAAGACAAGTCCACTAACACCACAGTAGCAGTAAACAAATAAAGACACAACATATGACACAAATTTGATGTTAAGGTAAGTCTACTCACCTGAGGAAAGTGCCAGTGACTGAAAATTTGTTTTATTTTTGTGTTTATATTTGTTTTCTTGTACTTTGTGTTAGTGGACTTGTCTTCTTAGTTTTTTATATTAGTAAACAAAAAGTAGAAGACAGCGGCATACCTGATAATATGGTAAATTGGAGACAGACACATATACAAGACAAAGAAGAGACTTAGTGAAATATTTTGGGGCCACTCAGCCCTTCTCGTAACTTAATATTGGAATTGATACTATTTTTACCATCTTGGCTTTCTTTTTTGATATATTTATTTTATTAATATTATCAGGAGTAATGTAAATTGACTTGTTAGTTTTAGTCACCTATCCTGAAAACTGTTGGTTTAAAGTTAATTTTGAATTGGTGGTTTTTAGTGAACTTTCATCATGGTAATCAGTTATCACACCATTTTGATTGAGGTTATAGGCAAAAAATTGATTTGAAAGTACTATTAATCTTGAAGAACATATAAATATTTCGGAAAATTTAGTTATAGTTTTCCACGGGTTAAAATTATTCAGGGAAATCTAGTCTTTTTCTTACAAAATTGCTAACAACAAAATGTAATATTAAGTATTTTTTAAATGTTCATAATGAACTTTTACAAGGGTTATTTCTATTACACTATTATTTTTCTAACAGTTTCATGTATTTTTGAAAACTGTTAAACAATTCATTTATATTTTTATTTCTGATTTTACAGGAATCAAAGAATGATGAAATCCTAGAAGAAGCAAAGCAATACATGCAGTCACGAAAGACAATTCGTCATGATGAGAATAGTGATAGCGATGAGGAAGCGATTACATCTGCTATGGAGAAGGAGATTATCCAAAACTACAAAAAATCCAAAAAGGATGAGAAAGAAGAGAATGAAGAAGAGGAGGACGAGGAGGGAGAAGAAAGTACTGATGAAGATGAGCCAGTTGCTCCAATTCTGGGTGTAAGTAGATACTACTTGGATATATCAGTATAAAATGTGTACGGTAAAGCAATCGTCTCCAGAGCTTCACATCCACTGGTTTAATAAATGTGGTGGAGTCTTACATCTTAAATATTACCCCAATGTTGATCAACACTCAATTTGATCAACATTGTGAGGTATTTGGTAGCTTTAATTAGGAGGGATTTCCCGTAGTGAAAACTGTAACAACAACAAAAACATGCAGTCTACAAATCACAGGGTCCAGAATTACTGAGACTTTTAATGGGTGTTGACCATCAGTACTGTTTTATCACAATTTTTATAACTAATGCCGATTTAACTCTAATTTTATTAATTAGTTACTTTATTTAATTAAAAATCTGATAAATTTAAACAAGTTCCTTAGTTTTTGGCAATTTAAAGATGGTGGTATTTGTAATAATACTAAATTCACTGCAGTACACTGCTAAATTGTTTTGCTTTTACTACTGTTATAGGTATAAATAAAAAAAGTTCAGTAATAAATTACGATTTTCAAGAGCTTAGTTTACAAATATTCCTTGTTTCTGAGATTCAATAAAATTTTATTTATATAAGAAAACATAAATATTTATTTACTGTAACTATTTAATAAGTTGTTAATTTATTCACCAGTTAAAATGTGTGTATTAATTTATTTTAGCAAAAACGAAAGAAAGATCAAAAGAAAAATCAAGGAACTAACGAATCACTAAATAAGAAGCAAAAGAAAGTTGAACAGCAAGGGAAATTAAAGGTGAGTATTAATAGTTTGAGAAGGTCGTAACAGTCAAAATTTGCACCATTATTTTGAAAATTGAAATAGGATGTAGTATTTTACTGTCACTCATATTATCCTGTCTGCTGTTTTATTTAAATATTAATAAAATAAGAGAGATAGGGATCAGCAACTAACCTGGAAAAACACAAGTACGAAAAAACCTACAGGGTGTTTCAAATCACCTGTCTCAAATGTTTAGTGGTTAAACGGCCCAGTGCAGAAGCTTGGTTTGAATGTATTCCCCACTAAATCAACAGCAAAGAATGTGTTTAAATTATTTTCAAACTGAAGATAACCTTTGAAGAATAGGGTGTTCCAAAAACAGATGGTCCCGTATTTGGATCTATACATCTGAGGAAAGTGCCATTGGCACTGAAAATTCATGAAAAATGTGTTTTTATGTCTCTGTTTACTAACTGTAAGGTGTTAGTGGCTTTATTAAGAAAGTTTGCTGATGTATTATTCTCCTAATATACTAATGTTTGAATCTAAAACATTTTAGTTCTGACATGGTTAATGTTGTAAATTGTGTTTAAAGTCTAAACCTATGCATTTTGGTTAAGAATATATGTGATTATTTCCATTCTGTTTAAAATGGTGGCTTAAATTATATTGAAAATAGCAGTTTTTTTTTCATTACAATTTTTTATTATATAAACCCACACTAAAATATTATGAAAAAATATTTAATTACACAAACTTTCAAATGATAGATCAAATGATGATGTTTTTAATTTAATTTTGCTACTCCTAACAATTTTTTTCTTTAGTTTACAGTTGTTTTCTATAGTGATCAACCCTTCAGGTGCTGACATCGCGTAGCGCGATGTCAGTGCTAGCCGTTGTGGTGCTGACATCGCGCATTGCAACGTTAGGTACGGCGATCTATTTAAAACGCACTTGCGGCTATAAACGACTGAATAATACAAAGTATTTTATATAGTAATGAAGTAGAAGGAACACGGAACATATTATACTCTATGGAATACGTCTTTGCATCAAGACTGCTGCTATACCACAGTTGTTTAGAAGCGTATGTTTTGTTTTCAACACACACAAATCAGTTGCTCAGTGTATTGCCGCTTGGTGTTTGTTTACATTGTAAGTTTGTTATTGTAGTCTTTTGTGTTGTTATTATTGTTTTATTTTGTGTTTTATTGTATTTTATCATAAAAATGAGTGAATTAAGTAGGTCTAGTGCAATAATAAATTTGTTAGACAAACTAAATGAACAATCAGACATTGAGAGTGAAGTTGACTCTGAGTAAATCAACTTGTCATTGCTCCAGAATGTAAATGTTTGTACATAAGATATAATTAATTATTTTAGTTTTTTTTTTTTTTTTTTATTGTCATTGTTATATTTTGTGAACTGAAAACATTTTGAGTTTTAAAAGTGAAATAACACTACATGTTACAATGAAATGTGTAACTTGTCATGTTAGTGATTTTTTACATGGGACAATTTTCCATTTTTTACTCTAACTGAATGTGTCCAAGAAGATAACCTATAACATGTATATATTTTTGTGTTTATTATTAAGTTTTCTACAATGTGTCTATCTTGGATTTTCAATTTTATGTCTTTGGTGAACTGATATATGAACTCAAAGTGAAAAAATTGAAAACATTTTCTTCTTTGTAAAGAATAACATCCAGCAATAGTTTACCATGAAAAGCTAAGTCCTGTATAAGTATTTTTTCTCATTCTATGATTTTTTCTGAATAATGATATGTAATACGAACCATTTTCATTAGGTTTGCAGTATTTAAAAAAATATGTTATGTACAGTTGCAAACATGCTGAAAAACACCTAGCACTCAAGAAAGTTCAACCCAGCACCTGGAGGGTTAAATAATTGCAGCAAAAAGGTCTTAAGACCTTAAAATGTGCAACATTACCCAAGTCGATATCTAACAATTTTGAGATTCAAACATACTACACTTTGTTTTGGATTACACCATAACTTGAAGTTTGAATATAATTTTAAAAATTCTTTTGTGTGGTTTTAGTAGAAAATACCTTCAAACCAAGCATCTGCAGTAGGCAGTTTGACCGTTAAACATTTGAGATGGGTGGTATGAAACGACCATAAAAGATTTAAAAAAAAAACAACAGTTCAGACATGCTTAGTACCTGGAGAGAGTGAATGTAGTCATTGTTACAAACTAAGGTCGACTATTCCTTAGAAAATGCCATTAATTAATAGCCCAATGACAAATGAACAGCTGGTGGCTATCAGCTGATCCCTTTCAAAATGTATTATGTGTCTGATTGGGATTGAACTGAGAACCTTAAGCTTATGAAGCTTGAATTTAACCAACTAATCTATCGTATAGGTCAACATTTAAAGTATAGAGAAGGGTATGGGCAGATAAAGTTTTTAGAAATTTTGAACTTTGCAATTGTGTTTGTGGTATTTAATGTGTTTGATGAGGTTTCTCTGGTGAGACCAGTATATTGAGTGGGCCAGTGTTGGAATTTGGGTTGTTAAATTACGTTGTTAGATTCACAGGTGCAATTTCCAGTAGATCTACAGGTTGTAGAATGGTAAATTATCTAGCCAGAACATGAAGAGGATAGTTTTTGTTGCAAGCATTAACTCAATAATCCAAACAGAAGCAGAACATATTTTAAAAGAAATGTAAAAAACCATTTTAGCATATCGCTACAGGTAAATAAAAGTAAAGCCGCAGAAACAATATATCAACTACCATCCACAAGTATAGCATATTCAGGATTCTGCTCACTAAACCCGACAATGAAGAATGATCAATAGAAGAAAGACTTCATTAAGCGTACAGAAAAAAACCAGACAGGCCTACTAACTACTATACCAGAACACAAAGTTAGAAGAATAAAAACCCCCCCAATCACAGCAATTAAATTAAAAGAGGGTGAGTCATTTGAAGACTTTTACAGCAAAAACATTGGAAACTATATAAAAAACAAAAATAATATTGAAAACTCTTCTCAAACAAAACCAAACAATCCACTGAACTCTGACTTGTTACCTATTACTGCCTGTACACCTACAAACAACCTCAAGAAGCATTTTTTAGCCCAGAGAACAGAGAAGAAAATAGTAAAGCTCAAAGTAAATCAAACATCAAGAGTATACAAAAACTCCCAGCTGAAACTGAAAACATAAGCAACACTAATAAATTAAAAATTCTTCACCAAAATATTAATTCATTAAAGAATAAGACAAACAGACTTGACCACCTACTTCATACTACTAAACCTCACATTGTAATGATTACAGAACATAGTTTGAAACAAAACAAACTCTTAAGCACCAAACTAACACACTACAACTTAATCGGAGGATTCTCCAGAAACGAAGCTAAAAAAGGTGGAGTAGCTATATATGCACATGACAAACTCGGAAATCAAATACAAAGTAAAGAAGCAATAGTAAGTTCCAAAGAACTGACGTGTGAACAGTATGTAATCACTATAGAAATTAAGAAAAAGACCCTATATCTCCTAGGAATCTACAGACCTCCAAGTGGAAACCTCGAAGAAGCCCTGACCATGATCTCAAGAACCCTTGATGAAATACCTACCTGGAAATGCCCCACAATCATTTTGGGTGATATTAATGTAGATTCCCTGACAGAGCACCAAAATAGGAACAAACTAGAAAATATGCTGGCCAGTTGCAATATTGAAAGATTAGAGCTACCTCCAACCAGAGTCACCCCAACCTCAGCAACATCCATTGATATAGTCTGCACCAACGTAAACTCTAAATACATTAATGTAGAAGTTATCATTACAGGTCTATCAAACCACAAAGCACAAATCAGTACAATCAACTTACTACCCCACAATAGTAAGCTACCATCTTCTTCACGTAGACAATTTACACAGGAAAGCTTGAACCAAATGAAATTCATACTGTCAAATGAGGCCTGGAATGCTGTCTATAACAAAACTGATGTAGACCAGGCATACAACAACTTTAATTCCATATTAAATATAGCATTAAACACAGCATGTCCCCTAAAAAATTAAGGTCAAAAAGGAAAAGAAATGTTGGGCCAGTAATGAACCAAGAAACACAAGACCTACAAAATAATTTTTTGGCAGCACTAGAAATAGAGCTGCTTCAAAATACGGAGGAGAACAAAGCAGAAACTGCTGCCAGGAAGAAAGCGTACGACCTGAAACTAAAAGAAAATAGAAAAAAGGCCACATCAAACTACATAGAAAATTGTGAAAACAAGCAGAGAGCTCTCTGGGAGGTGATCAATTATGAAAGATGTAAGACTTCTACAGACCACAAAAACCTCCAACTGCTAATCAACAATATACTGGTTGAGGACTCATTCTTGGTAGCACAACATTTAAATCAACACTTTGCTTCAGTAGCTGAGAAAACCTTTATAGATGCTGGACAGGAAAAATGGCAAAGAACAAAGTTAAACGAACAAGACTCTGACCACATACCCCACCTTGTTCTTGTGCCAACAACAGTCACTGAAGTAATAACCACCATATCCTCCCTTAAATCCAAACCATCTTGTGGAGTCGATGAAGTATCCTCCATCCTTCTTAAACACTGCAAACAAGAACTTGCACTTCCACTTACATACATTATAAATGAATCTTTCTCCCAGGGAATCTTTCCCAAAGCTCTAAAACTAGCAAAGATCTTTCCTAAGCTTAAAAAGAATCTGAACACTGCAATAGATAACTAACAACCAATATCTCTCCTCTCTACAATATATAAAGTTTTTGAAAAAATAGCTCATCAGACTCCTGGACCACCTCTCAATTAACAACGTTCTTACAACCCAACAACATGGCTTCATCAAGGGCAAATCAACATGTTCTGCAATAATTAACCTCACAGAGCTCATACTAGATGAAATAGAAGAAGGAACAACCGTCAGTGTGCTTTTCTTGGATTTCAGCAAAGCATTTGACTGCTTGGAGCATGACATTTTGTTAGAAAAGATGGAAAAATGGGAATTAGAAGAAACTCTGGAAAGTGGACGTCAAGCTACCTTCAAGGCAGATCACAAATAGTCGAACTGACACATACAACTAACAACACCACATCAAAAATCAGATCACTCCCCCTTCCGACACAGAGGTGTGCCCCAAGGCTCAGTCCTCGGACCAGTGTTGTTCATCCTTATAACAAAGGACCTACCAGACTATCTTCAAGAACACAGTCAGGTTATGATGTATGCTGATGATACAGCTCTGCTAATGGCAAAAAAAGAAACAAGAGAACTCGAAATAGCTTCCTTTATTGCCCTCAATATGACCAAGCAATACTGTTTCAGAACAACCTGATGCTAAACGAACAAAAAACCCAGCAGCTGAATTTAGGAAGAGCAAGCACGAGACTCTCTGGCCTTCCAGATATTGAAGTATAGAATGAAGCAAATTACCTAGGGATTGTCATTGACGACAAACTAACATGGGCTCCACATTTAGATAAACTATGTAGCAAGCTTAATAGTAGCCTGTATGTCTTAAAAAGGATAAAGAGCATGAGCGACCTGATGACAGCAAAAATTGCCTATTACTCACTTGTTGAATCCCACTTAAGATATGGGCTGGTGATATGGGGAAATTCATTTAACAGAAACATTCAACGAGTACTAGTCCTGCAAAAGAAAGCAGTAAGAATACTAGCTAGTCTAGACCCAATGAACACGTGCCGTACAGCTTTTAAAGACTTGAAAATCCTGACAGTAGTATCCTTGTATGTGTGTGAAGTAATCTACTGCTCAGTCTCGAAGAACATACCACAGCTGGGACATACACACACATATAACACCAGGCACAACATGGACTACGCCCTCCCACCTCATCATCTTACACTGTACGAGAAAAAACCAAGCTAATCAAGCTAAATGGGGCCAAAGCTATACAACCTGCTTCCAAACGACCTAAAATTCATCAGTGAGAACAAATGCTTTAAGAAGAAACTTCAAGAATGGCTTCTCCAAAGGACTTTTTACTCAATTGAAGAATTTATTAACTGGATACAACAACAATACTAAGATTCACTTTTATATTCTCATTCTTATTTTATGTACTATTGCAATGACTACCTATTATATTGTAATAACATTTCTTTTTACTGACGCCAATTCTGTTACTCTAAGTACATGTTGGGGCGACCTGAGTACATGTTTCTTGATGTTTCTGTTAATAATATACATGTTTTAATTTCTGTTTGTTATAGGGCACCTAATCTTGGTTTTCTCGTTGAATTTGAATCCAATCTTCTTGATCTTATGGCTCGTTATAGTCATGTCATTGTAACGGTGACTAACTTGAACCTTTTGGGCCCTGCTACTTACGATCAGACTTACTTAACAAAAATGTTTCACTCTTGTAACATGACTATACTGCCTTTACAAGCAACCCATCACACTGCTACTACGGATACATGGCTGGACGTCATGGCTGTCTCTGACCTGACCCATGTCGTGCACCACGGTCAGCACCGTCCTTGGCCTGTCAAGACACGATTTAATATTTTGTGTATATCGTCTAACCACCCCTAAATATGAACCCAAATTCATCTCGTACAGGAGACTCAATAATATTGATTCTGAGGCACTTCTGGCTGATGCACTCCTAATGTCTTGGCATGATATAATCCACGCTCCTGATGTCAATATTATGGTAAACATGTTTAATAATTTCACAATTTGTCTCCTTGATAAGCATGCTCCCTTGATCACTAAGAGGGTCACAAAGAAACCAGCC